>OY757904.1:23899614-23987114 GCA_963585895.1 Sepioteuthis lessoniana
CCCTGCAGCTGTTGAAAGTTTGGTACAACTTGCTGATTCAAAGGAAGTGCTTAAAAAGTTAATGAATATTTTCTCCACTTTTATTCTAACAATGTTCTCATTCGACTATTCCGGTTAATATTTCCGTTTTGGTTATACTTCTAAGTCCTTCTTTCATGAACGCGTACCAGGTTCAGTTATGTAGGATTTTTAATGCTACTTCTTACTCTATTTGCACACATATTTGTATATCTCGCAAGAGTCAACAGACAGTATACTATACACCGATTTCAATTATTGGTTTAACTATAGCACGACATGTTGATGTAAGATGAAGTTTTACCTTGCTTTCTGTTAGGAAAGAGACTTCTGTCTTCAATTTTACAAGTGACATGCAATAAGTTCATTGTATTTAAATCTTCTTTAATTTTCTGATTCCTAGAAAATATTATAACGACAATCAATTTATAAGCGTAACTCATTCTCTCTCTCTCTCTCTCTCTCTCTCTCTCTCTCTCTCTCTCTCTCTCTCTTGAGGTGTCCTCGTGGCGTAATGGTTAAAGCGCTGGACAGCGGAATCATTGTAAGCGAGTTCGAACTCCAGTCGCGCTATTACGTTCAGTTTCGGACAAATACCCCATGGAAAGCTATGAACCTCCTTATCCGCCCAGCTATGGGTTAAATAGTACCACTACTATACTTCTAGAAGGATGGATTTGGCATTACATAACATAAAAAAGTTTATATACCATTAAAACAACAGTCGGTTGGGACTGTAGAACACACTGATTGGATGTCTGCAGATGGGTAAGACCTCTGCAACGAGTATCCTAAATATAACATTAAACAATCTGATGATGATGCTCTTGTAATACTAGAGTTTGGAGAATTCAGAGTACCCCTTTATTTCCATCGCTTCAAGGTCCTCTCTGACCAGAGTTGTAGCACTTGACAGTGTCCTGTCTATGGGTTGAATATAACAGTTTCATATTCAAAAGTCCGAATAAATGACTTATACAACAAGGAATTGTTTGAAATAGAACTATTTGGTCATTTAATTGTGTTTAAATAAATGACTTATGTCTGTCTAATTGAATTATTAGTGTTACATAGTAATAGTTGGAAACATTTAACTTCGTTTGCGTAACTTAAAATGAATTGTTAGAAAGAGAACTGTTCGATCATTTAAACGTGTGTGTATATAAAAAGGGTTTAACATTATATTCAATATATATGTAAAAAAAGGATTTAGATTTAAATAACCAATAATGGTTTATATGCCATAAAACCAACCAAACTAAAACTAAAGCCGATCATCGTTGGTATCCATTCTGACATCCAAATTTGCCTACTACTCGTTTTTATGCCAAAAACTTTCAGTGAAACACAATAGTTTTAAGAGTGTAGTTATTTTTTTTTTGTCCAATACTTATTCTTTTCTTATTAGTTGGATTTTTCTCTCTTTCTCTCTTTTTCTTTCTTTTTTTTCCTGTTCAATTTTGCTGGTTAATTACGTCACCATTTATAAACCCTTCACTTCTTTCAGATTCTTCGATCTTTCTTCGATCCACTTTACCAGCCTGAGTTTGAAAGCAATGGGTTTCAAAACTAACATTTTGGCAACACTGGAAGGACAAATACAAAGGGTAATTTTCGCAAGTTGGGAAAACAATGAATTACTATGAATTACCAAGATAAACAATGGCTTTTAGCTCGATAAATGAAAAGTGAGCTCTGAAAATGGGCCTTAATGTCTTATACGGAGGCTGGTGCCACGACGTTTAAAACACGCGGTTCGTGACTGATTTGAATTGGTCAAAATCATCGTCTTATATTGATATTCTAGACAAAGAAAACCTGTGAGTGTGGCCATGGTTTATTGACCATGACCCCTTAGGCCCGAGATTAAAGAAATTTAGCATGTCTCTAAAAGTAATTATCTCACTGATTGCAGGTGGTCTTGCAAGTTTTGTAAACCACTGACCACATAACAATTCTTCACATCTACTAAAAGAAATAGAGAGCTCCATTAATTTGGATATCTACAGTGCGAGGGCCGGGGAATTACGTGTCTTGCTTTCAGATGAAAAGGAAACATTAATATGCCTATCCAATTTTAATTTCCTTCTCTAGAACCGCTTTAAGTTATCTTTTGAAAAATATGTCGAGGAGCACAGCAGCTTCGTCACTTTTCCGCATAATCTCAACGAAAAACTTTTAAAGGAAAATAATGCTAGTTCGCCGGGGCAAACAAACTGTGTGTCACACACACACACACACACACACACACACACACACACACACACACACACACACACACACACATATATATATATATATATATATATATATATATATATATGACATTACAGTGTATCTTCCTTGGTGTGTTTGTGGCAGATCAAGTGTGGTATAATTTGGAAAATGCTCAATATCTGTGATAGACCTATTATAATAATATATATATATATATATATTAGTTTTTAAAAATATTTGATAGCATTGATGCGACCACTGGTTTCATGCCATCTTTAAACGACAATGATCTGGCAGAGAAAACTAATATATATATATATATATATATATATATATATATATATATATATATATATATATATATATATATATATATATATAGGATAAATGGAGCAGGGAAAAATTCAAATTAGGACCAATAAAATATTCAAAAATAGAATATTAATTTTAAATAATCCTGGTAAAGAGCTCAGATAAATAAAATCTAAATAGCAAATATTTTTAAAGTATATATATATATATATATATATATATATATATATATATATATATATGTGTGTGTGTGTGTGTGTGTGTGTGTGTCTGTGTGTGTGTCTGTATGTGATAAAATTGCAATCTTGATGATATACTAATTTTTTATTTGTTTATACCTTTAGAAAATATCTTAACAGTAACAAGTATAATCTTTTCTTATGTGACCAATTATATTGAAGTGTATTAAAATGACAATTTTCTTAGGTTTTTTGATAAAATAGTATTGATATATAATGGAATATTTTACAATATAATTTTATATTTGTTAAGAAGTTATTAATTCCCATGCAAGTTGTTTATAGTAGATAATTTTATCTCCTTAAATCAATTTATACCTTAATTCTTATATGTTTTACTAATCTTCTTCATTGGGAATAAGAGTTTGTTATGCGATTCCATAAAATAAGTGGAAAGGAAAGAGAGTTCAAAAATTGATATATCTTGATACAGGAATTGAAAGTCATTTGTCATCCAAACAGTAAAAACAAATGGTCTGGTTTTTACTTAATAAAAAAGACAACAAAACAAAACAAAACAAACAAACAAAAAACAATAAAGCAAATGAAATTTGGATTAGGGAGAGAGTGACCCGAATTGTGTGGGTTTTTCTAAATCTTCATTAGAATTTTCTCATTATTTCTTTGTCTAAAGATGCTGATTATTTGAAATATAAGGTCTGCTGAAATAAATATTATTAAAAAAATATGATGAATATTTAAACGTTTTTCTTATATATATATATATATATATATATATATTCATTAAGAAAAAAACAACGAAACCAGTCACAAAGGATTATAAATTTATTTCAATCCTGTTACGCATTTTTGAAATTTTCAAAAACACGAAAAAAAATTAACAGGACTTCATCAGATCAATTAGATAAAAAAACTAGAGTAGACACATGAGAGTGGGAGGGGATAGAAGAGTGGGAGGGGATAGAAGAGGGGTGAAGAGTTATCTCTTCATTAAGCCCACTTCCGTTTTAAATGTAAATTTTCGGTTGGCATTGTAGTACATTTATTTTAAAACAATTTAAAAAATTTTTTTTTTTTTTTTTTTTTTTTTTATCTAATTGATCTGATGAAGTCCTGTTAATTTTTTTTCGTGTTTTTGAAAATTTCAAAAATGCGTAACAGGATTGAAATAAATTTATAATCCTTTGTGATTGGTTTCGTTGTTTTTTTCTTAATGAAAATATTGCTCTGTATAATTGATACATTGAGCTCTTTACCAGGAAGATCTAAATATTCACGAATATTTTCTTGTCCTGATGGAATTACTCCTAACTCCGGTTTAACTGGACTAAGTATTCTATATATATATATATATATATATATATATATATATGTGTGTGTGTGTGTGTGTGTGTGTGTGTGTGTGTGTTATGTATTACTGATTAATATATATATTCAAAGATTGATGAGAATATATGTGGAACATTCTGAAGGATGATACAAATTTTGATCTGGATACCGTTAATGGATGGGGTCTAAATATTTTTGATTTGTGCCCGTATTGATCAATATATATGATGATTTATTTTAATCAAGTTATTTACACCAGTCAGCCATGCTTAGAATATAGGATCGTGTGCAAAAACAATCTCTTTAGAAATAACAACACAAAAACATGAATAAGAATGTAAAAGTAACGCAGTTCCCTAACTTTTAGGTCTAAGATCACCATAGAAGTGTTGACATGCCAGTTAAAATGTCTTGACCTATCTAATGAACTTATAATTCATATACGTGTAAGTTTTTGTGAATTGAGACTCATATCGGGAACGTTAAAAATTTAAGCTCTTATTTATCTTTAAACACTTGTTTTCTCTGTCATATATAGTATCAATTTTATTCAATCGGGTTGATTTGTTTAATGGCACATCAACCTTTGTAGGTTATTTAATGCTAAAGCTATTCTAATAAAAGAACAGTAGTCGTACTATTTAACCCATAGCTTGGAGGATAAGTGGGTTCATACTTTTCCCTAGGGTATTCGTCCGAAAGTGAACGTAATTGTGCAACTCGCTTACTACGATTCCGCAGTCCATCGCTTTAACCATTACACCACGAGGACACCCCCATTAATTGGTTGAGTTTTATGTCATATCAACTATTGAAGATTATTCAATGTCAAATCATATTTACACATATCTATTAAATATCTGATTTGTGAACACAATCGGTAGATAATATTTTCAAGTATTTCTATATAACACCAATAAGTTTATTTAATATTAATCCTTTGTTTTAACACAGTTAAACTGTTTCAAGTGTCGCTATGTAACACTTACAGTTCAACATAAATAATTTATTTTCCTACATTTAAAAGGATATACATACATGAATATATAAACGAAAACTTTGTAGGTAATTTCATTTTTTAATGAGGCAATTATATAGTAAAAATAACTAATTATTATAATCCTTTGTAAAAAAAATATTGCTTACAATAAGAGGCAAATCTTAATATAAATAATTGGCATACGGTATCTTGTTATCCTATCTAATATGAACATATCTATTTCAACAATAAGGTGAAGAAAGCACGTACTAAAATATTGGCTCAGAATGTAGTATGAATTAATGGCAGTGAAATGTTAGATCTATATAGATCAGAGATCCAAAACTTAAACCTTACCACTACATGTGGTTTAGTGCCACACTCAGCATCCTCCTTATAGAGTGTCTTTCTCCTAAGAAGGGGATGCAGCCAGCGTATTCAATGCCTTACCGACAGGACTAAATATCATTTTTCTCTGCCAATATATATATATATATATATTCTATCTCTCAGATGATAATGAAACTCATCGAGAAAAATGCTAGAAATGAATCACACAAGAATGTTACGTGGTATTTCGAAAAAATTCCTGGATGAAACACTTCACAAAACATCACGTTGGCCTCAGCTGGTGAAGTAAAGACGAACTCATAAGCGACAGTCATTCGTGTACTCTTATACAGATACACACTAGTGTTGACCGACCAGCAAAAACAGAGGTTATTCAGTTCTTTGGGGACACTTGATACTGTTTAGAGAATTTGCTAAAAGCAATGCAGAGAGAGAGAGATAGAGAAAGAGAGTGAGTGAGAGAGAGAGAATAGAAAGAGAGAGAGAGAGAGAGAGAGAGAGAGAGAGAGAATATCAAGGAAACACTTGCAGGTGACACGCCATAGTGATGATAATGATAATTCTTATGTAGTTAAAATATCCGTTTTGATTGTTGACTGATTTCAGAATTGATAAGAATTTTCATTTTAGTTATCAAAAAAATAAAAAAGGAACTCTGAGAAAATGAAACACTATGAAAAATAAAACAATTTAAAAATAAGATTAAAAAAAAAACGGCAAGAAAACATAAAAATCCCATTTAAACAGTCCATCAGTTCCTTATTGGTTATTCAGGGTCAATATTTGATAGATTGTATAGTAATGTAATCATTTTGCATTTAAAAATTGGTCTTCTTTTCAATGCAGCATATATATATTTATATATACATGTTTGTGTGTGTGTGTGTGTGTGTGTGTGTGTGTGTGTGTGTGCATTTCTATATCTAAAAATCCCTCCTCTCTTGCAGGATATGACACAAGGTTAATTTTTATGCGGAGTTTAACTGGTTTGAATTCACAGTTTTCCTTCTCCTTGACCAGTTGCCTCACCAAGACTGAAGAACATAGTCTGCCCTACTATTTACCCATAGCTGGAGGGAGAATAATTGGATTCATACCTTTCCCAAGGGTATTAATGCTATGTGGAATGGCATCAGTCTCTTCCAGGATTTGAAATCGTGTCACCGTGTCCATTTCCTACGATTATAACCATTACACCACGGGCGCCACCTATGAGTGTATATCTGTGTGTATGTATTTGTTATTCTATGATAAATGTTTATCAAAATAAAAAAAAATAGAGGAAAAGTCCCATTAATATTCAGCCAGCAAACCGTATCACTAAAATATCAAATGACAGAGCGAACAGTTTATATGAGGGCTAATATTTACTTATATGAATATCAAATAAGATATATAAATTACTTTCGAGAAACGATTCGAGATGTAACACAGAATTCTCCGAATTCTTTATAAGGAGGACTGTCGTTAGGACTCAAAATTGAGAAAGAATAAGCCGAAAGATATTGACCTTTGCAGCTAAAATGTCTGAGTGCACTTAAGACTCTCAGGAAGATAAATGAAGGCCGAAGAGGTAAAGTCAAGAGATTATTTATCATTAAGTGAAATCTTTGTAGAGGGGCTAATATAGAAAGTCTCTTAAGGATGAATAAATAGTACAAGATAACGGCCCTTCTCAGTCATATATATATATATATATATATCGTGCAACACAAAAGATAATGAAAACTTAAACAAGGAAACGGTATGAAAATAGAAATAAAGATAGTTTTCATTCGTGGATGGTTGTTTTGCAAGATTGAACAAATGTTTTATGAGACACAGAAAACTCTAGTTAAGTCAAGAATGGACTAAATTAGCGAAACTTTTTATTTATGTTAGAAAACGCACAAACATATATATATATATATATATATATATATATATATATATATATATATATATATTGAAAAATTGATAACAAAGTAATCCAAGTGGAAGGAGAGATTTATTGAGAAATCGACACTATAGCGTTTCGGTTCTACTGAACCATCAGCAGAAACATGAGGGGTGATATTAGCGATGTTAACTCAACGATGGATGTTTAAAAATACAAAAAAACTTTTTCTTATTATAGAAATTTTCTACTAGGTTTTTTTATTTTGCATTTTTAAACATCCATCGTTGATTTACCATCGCTAATATCGCACGTTAGGGTCCTGATGATGGCTCAGTAGATCCGAAACGCTTTAGTTTCGACTTCTCAATAAATCTCTTTTTCAACTGGGATTACCTTGTCATCAATTTTTCTACATATTGTTGGATTACAATACTTTATTTACTTTCACACACACACACACATATATATCTATATATATATAATCATCCACAGACAGACTGTTACGTTGTATCACTATTCTTTTGTTTCAAGACGCTTCAAGTTGGGATCGAGACCCGATTAACTTTACGTCAGGCCGATGACATACCCCTATCCAGTATGCGAATCAACGTCAGATCGGCAGTTTAGTGCATAGGGTCAGCTTTCTTTTGTTTATAATAGACTGTATCGGCTACCAAATTTCGCAATTCATTAGAAGAGCTTTGCAGATAGGTAGATAGATAGATAGATATGTATGTTATATAGCATTTCACGTCAATGTGAAATCATTCTTTTTGATTTTTTCTTCCGTATATTATCTTACTTTTTACTTATATATATTGTGATATTGTTCTGGATTTTCGTGCGTGGCATATTTTACCAATTAAAAACTCTTTTAGCGTCACATTTTATATACCTCTGCAGAAATATCTCATTTACCGAAATCTATGTCGATATAGGGACAATTTATCGATCTTTCTAATAAAATAAAGCAAGATTTCTTCAAAGATCTGGCAGTGACAGCAATATTATATGGATGCACCAAACAAATACTAACCGAACGCAGGAGAAAAAGCTAGATGTGTACTACACAAAAGTGGTAACAGCTGTTTTAAACAAATACTGGAAGCAGCACTCCACAAAACAACATTTGTATGGCTTTTACCTCCCAACTCACAAATCATGTTGGGGTGTGATCGTGGTGTAATGGTTAAAGCGATGGACGGCGGAATCGTAGTACGTGAGTTCGTACCCCAGTCGCACTATTACGTTCCCTTTCGGGCAAATACTCTTGGGAAAAGTATGAACCCCCTTATCTTCCCAGCTATGGGTTAAATAGTACCACTACTGTTCTAGGAGAATGGATTTGGCATTAAATAACCTAGATGGAAATATGCCTTTAAACACAGAAACCAAACCAAACCAAACCAAACAAATCATGTTAGACAAAAATGACAAGCAGCGCACTGTTGGAGAACAAACAATAAGTTCATAAGTGACGTTCTCTAAGAGACTCCTACACATGGACGTACCAGTATTGGTGGACCAGCAAGATGACATATATCAGCTCTATGTGGAAACTAGATACCGTCAAGAAGAACAGCCCTGAGCAATGGGAGATAGGAATAGATAGCGGAAGAGGGAGATAGATACTCTCAGCTCGTGTTGATGATGATATATTTTGAGTTTTAACATTGCAGTATGTATATATAAAACTGTATGTATCCTGACGCAGCCGTAGTATAATGAAAACGCAGTCGTAGTATAATGAAAACGCTAAGAGCTACAAATAATTTTACTGGTTTCAGGTCATAAGTTAACTTAATAAGTAAGTGTGATTTTAGTTAAATTACTTACACACACATGCGCACACACATAGATATGTATGTGTGTGTTGAATATGTCAGTGTTATCTGTGTTTATATTATTTACACTTTTGAGTGTATGCATACATGAACATGCAGAAAAAGGCCTACTTTATGGGTGAGTGTTAAAGAGAGAAGACAACCCCTCCCTAGTATATACAGTGTATGTTGAAGAGTCTCATCTCCACTGTTTAGAATAAATTTGTTTGATGGATATTTGTTCATTGGAAACTTAGCATCTTAATAGTATTGATCATTTGTTAGTGTTGAGTGTTCCATCATCATTATATTTCCAACTAACCATTTTAAATATCCATGCTCATATGCTCACGGTTGATATTCACATATATAAACTATAAGATTTTCATGACTTAAAAACGAAGCGTACTTATCAATATTACTGAAGGATTGTACGGTGATCATTATTGAAAAAATATTTTAAAAAGGCAAGTTGAGTCACTTTTATTTAAGCTTGCTGTCAAGACAGTTTTCAGTAAAGTCTATTAACTAATTGTTTGTTTTTTTTCAAATAGTAATATATTTTTGGAACAAATAGTTTAATCAGATGAAAAGCAGCAACAGTGTAAAAAAAATGATTAGATTAGAAAATTTCAGAAATAATGGTAAGATAAAAAAACTGAAAAGGATATTTTGGGAAATATCGGAAGAATTACTTAACATAATTTGTACTGAACATAGAAATTATATTAAAAGTATAATTGTTCTGTGAAAAGATTTTTCTTCAAAGGTTTATGTGAGAATATAGTAAGAAGTGAAGATGGAAATTTGGTATCAAATCAAGAAAAAAATCAGAACGCTTGGAGAAAATGAAACTTACAAACTTGGGAATATTGGAAGAGGACACCATCAAACATGCAGAGATGAAATAAAGAATTTTAAAAAATATCTCAAGGGAACTAGAAAACTACTCGAAACCAAACTACATAGGAGAAATCTCATCAAAGGGATAGATACCTGGACCGTCCCACTCGTTAGATACTCGAAACCATTCTTAATGTGGACTAGAGAAGAACTTTAACAAATGGACCAGAGAATAAGATGACTCATGACGATGCATAAGGCCTAACATCACAGAGATGACACAGACAGACTGCATGTGTAAAGTAAAGGACTAAGAGGATTTGCCAGCATTCAAGATAACATTAATGCCTCTTTAAAACGACTCAAAATTATATAATCAAGTGCGGAGGATGACTAATAAGAGACAGCAGAAAATATTTCGACAATACAAGCATTAACAGAAAAGAAATAACCAGAAAAATTGGAAGGAAAACAACTCTATAGACATTTCGAGTGACAACCAAACGAAATCTCACAAGAAAAAACTTGGATATGGCTAAGAAAGAGAAATCTTAAGAAAGAAACTGAATACCTCCTGATAGCAGGAAAACACAACATCAAAAGGACCACAGGTCGTGTCATACCGAAGACTTTTAAAATGGCACTTGATATCTCCTTGCTTAACCCTCAGCAGTATAAGGTAGGTATCAAGGGTAAAGTGGAGCAATCCAGCGAAACGAGTTGTGCCCTCCCCTACACCTCGGTGTCGTAGCTATTGAAAAGGGAGCCTTCGAGTCACCCTCGACCAAAGTCGCCAACTTTACATCAAGGTAATTATTGATGAGACGCAATAAAATAGTAAATATCAGTTATGTGGAGATAAAGACGCAACGATCAATCACAAAACAAGCGAATTCAGCAAATTAGAGCAAGGACAATATAAAAGTAGACACAACTGGGTAGGAAAGGTGGTCAACTGGGAACTGTGCGAGAAATTTAACTTTGGCCATGCAAACAAATGGTATATGCACAGCCAAGAATCCGTCCTGCAAAACGAGCAGCAGGAAATTCTCTAGCATTTTGATATATAAATAGATCACCTAATCCCTGCCAGACACTAGACCGAGTGATAGTCAATAAAAACAGAACATGCTGAATTGTAGACTTTGCTGTTCTGGCAGACCACAGAATGAAATTAAAGGAAGGTGAAAAGAAAGATAAGTACTTAGACCTTGCTAGAAAACTGAAAAAACTATGGAAGATCAAAGTGACCGTGATACTAAATGAAATTGGTGCGCTCTATACAGTCACCAAAGGATTGGTAAAGGGACTGGAAGAATTGGAAATAAGAACACGAGTGGAGACCATCCAAACCACAGCACTATTAAGGTCGGCCAGAATACTGAGAAAAGTCTTGGAGTTTTGAGGAGACTTGCCGTCGCTCAAACATTAGTGAAAACCATCAGCTATTGCCCACTCGGCTGGGGCTGTCGAATACACCGACTGTACATCTGCAGAGGGGTAAGACCCCGCCAATGTTTATCCTATATATGGCACTAAACAATCTGATGGTGAGGTTCCAGTGATGTTGGGGCTTTCGGGGAGTGAGAGCCCCCCTTCATAGCCATTGCTCCCAGGTCCACTCTGGCCCAGAATAGTAGCACCTGAGAGGGTCCTATCTATTGGTTAAATAGAACTTACTGCATACTTATGCTAAACAGAATAGTTTGAATTAGAAGAGTTTGACTAAATGGAATAGCTTAAAATAGAAATGTTTCTGATAATTAAACTGTACTTACATTTAAACAGCGTGCTTATGCCAAACTGAATTGTTTGAAATGAAAATGTTTTTGACACTGAAACTGTAATTACACTAAACTGAATTGTTACATATAGAGCTGTAATGATATTTAACAAGTAAACAAAAGCTGTTCTTATACTAAACTGAGATTGCTGAATTAGAACTATTTGAATAAACTGAATAACTTGAAATAGAAATGTTTTTGACAATTAAACTGTGTACTCATACTAAACTGAATTGATATGCCATAAAACCCAACCAACCAACCAACCAACCAACCAACCAACCAACCATCAGCTAATGCTGTTACGATAACTTCTCACAGGAGTAAACTAACGTGGACAAATGGCTGAATCTTCTCCTTTCTGAAGAAATACGCCCTCGTAATTACTATGAAACACAGAAATATGTCTTCCTTTTATATCTGCTAAGATTTAAACTATTGTTCTTTTTAATTGTATCCCAACTGATATTGGTGAAATTTGTTGGAAATTTTGATTAGCTTTCGGGGAAATCGATCCACGAATCCTGTGATTTTGACAATTCACTTCACTATTGAAGAAATATGAGCAAAAACTTCGAGGTGACACTCTTGTAATTAGGTTTCTCCAAGGAAAGATTGACCAAAAACGTTTACCATATGCTGTTTTAAAAGTAACACCTATAATGATACATTACAAAGACATAAGGTCATTGTCCTCTTATCTGATTGCGAGGGACTACTTTAACATTGTCTCAGGAGTCTTGCCAGGAGATACATTGACACCATTTAAATTCAGGCTAAACTGAATTGTTTGATATAGATTAGTTTTTAAATTCAACTGTGTGTAAAAAAACTGCACTTATGGTAAATTGAATTGTTGGAAAGAAATCACTTTGATCATTTAACTGTATGTAAACAAATGACAGATGTTTAATTGAAATGTTAATGATGCATTACAATACTTGGAACCATTTAATTAGTTTACTAAACAGAATTATTTGAATTGTTTGTTTATATTTATAAAAATGGATTTGTCATGAAATAACCAACAATGTTTGATGTGCCATAGAGCAAGTAAAACAGAGTACTTAAAACTCAAATATGTTCAAAAAACCTAAAAGATTAATACGAGGATCATTAAATAAGTTTCCAGACTTTTTTCGTATGGGCACTTTTATTGATAGTGCACACATTAAACTCTAGTTCTCTTCGAAGTAATATCCTCCGGCTGCAATGCACTTGTTGTACAATTCCAACAAATTATAGAAGGCCTTATGGAAGTCCTCTTGTGCGGATGTGTCAATGACCTTTGTCACAGCCTCTTTCATCTCATTAATTGTCTCATAACGACAGCCTCTGAGCTTTGGGAATAAGGAAAAGTCACGGGGAGCAAGGTATGAACGATAGGGACGATGAAGAATTGTCTTGATGCCTATCTTGGTCTAATAGTCTGTGACAAGGATGGATTTGTGGACTGGTGCATTGTCCAGGTGGAAATGCCACTGACCCAATTTGATAAGTGCTGGCCTCTTCTGACGGAATCTTTTCCTGAACTCCTTAAAAACCTCAACATAGTAACCCTAACCCTAACCCTTTGGCCTATCAACTGTGCTGTATTGACTTCCTTAATCCTCCCACACCTATCATCATCCCTCACCGACTCCTTGCCTTCCTTGAATCTCTTATACCATTCAAAAACTGATGCTCAATTTGTGAAAGATGGTCGAAAAGCAGTCTGAAGCATTCCATACGTTTCTGTGGCATCATTTTTTCCAAGTTTAAAACATAATTATTATTGCATATCGTTCTTCCTCACGTCCAGATGGCATTTTTGAAATTCACAAGCTGTGACAATTAGGCTTTAGTAGAGTGTATTCCAACTTCTGCTGTAGCTGTTCATTTAAACCTGAAATCATAAAAATTGGTCAGTCATCTCATAAGATGTATAGCAATAACATACTGAATTTTCAAGATTCTTTGACAATTTTAAATGCCTGTACAAAAAAGTCTGGGAACTTATTGAATGCACCTCGTACATATGTGAAAGAGAAATTCTTTTTTACTAAGTACTGGAGAAGTATTAAACTAAGCGTAAACAAATCAACTATCTCAACCCTTCTTTTTTAAGGGTAGGTAGAAGTTAAGAAAAAATTATTCCCCCTTACCTGCTCCATACCTAACCACGATATAAAATCATCTAAGTGTATGTACTAAGGATGTTTGCCATTTGCTTTTTGTAATGATACCCACAAAAGTAGATAATAGCAGTAAGATGGAAACCGTTTTATAGTTCGTAGGTCAAATCATCTAAAAACAACTTTGAGTCGAAAAATATCGTGATGAACTGTAATGGCCAAACTGAAAGCCAAGGGCCCCATGTGGCCCGCATTACTTTTTAAATTGTTCATTCAAAAGAATATTCAAGTTTAAATCAGATTCAAGGGTTTACCATTTATTATTTCAAGTTCTCATTGTTTTAGAATGAGGGCTCAACTTGTGGAAGAAAGTAACTAACACAAAAGAAAATAATTCAAATTATCAACAATGTTTGAAAATACTATAATTTGAATAAAAGATAATTTGTCTAAATCTTTGGACTTTGTTAAAACCTTCAAATAGAAATTGATAGTTGAAAGCCAATCTCGCCCAAAGTCCATCTCAAAGATCTTCAATGCTTTTTTTCAAATTTTCACAAAGTTTTGTATTCATAAGGAAAAGTATATCTTAAAATCCAAGTTGATATCAATAATCTTTCTTATTTTATGGCCATTTAAAGTTTTTGAGAATTTCTGACATTTTGTTGAAGTTTTTTCCAATTTTCTAGATTCGAAATTTGAAATCAAATTTGTTACAAATCTTGTTTTCCGTATATCTAACAAAATGTTATATAATTTGTTAAAAATAATTGTTTTAACAAAGATGCTTTTTAAAAATTAACGGTCAGTAATTAAATAAATGGCATGATTAATATGCCATTTATCTCGTAGCTGCAAAGCTTATTTCTGCTAATAATTGAAACTTTCAGATTTTACTTGAAATATGACTGGATATTGATTATAAATAATAAAAAAAAATTCTTATGGAAAAGATGTTTTTATCGAATGGGAAAATCTACTTTTCCCTATTTCTAAAGCTGATGTTGAGGCGTATGTTCTTTTCTAGTAAAAATGTTTGAGGTTCCATCAATTTTATAATTATCTTGAATTTTTTTAGAAGTTTGTTCCCTTGGATAATGAGACATGTTTCATGTAGACATGTCAAGGCATAATCCAAAAAAAAACAAAACAAAAAAAACATGAAAGTTTGGTTGAACTTGAGTCAACAAAGGCGGAGCCTTAGTGATAAGGATAGCCAGGTGAATTATATGATATCTCTTTTTTAAAATAAATAACAGATGACTGAGATTATCTTCGACCAAAGGATTCTAATCATGCATCAAATCCTGATGTAATACTTAGCAGGTCTGATAAATCATTTACTACAGGGTTGTAAGGGGTTATATGCTTACAGGTATTTTGTAAATCAATAACAATATTCAGGTTTTTAAGGGGTTCTCGTAATGGACACTAGGGTATCTTATTTCTAGTTCTATCTCATAATAAAACGTGGTTATTTACCCAAACCCTTCGCAAAAGCAGGATTTAATACAAGGTCAGTTTTTATGCGGAGCTTAAAAAGTTTAAATTCATAGTTTTCCTTCTTCTATATTAGTTGTCATATCAAAGTTAAATAGCTCAGTCTGTCTTACTATTTACCCACAGCTAAAGAGAGAATAGTTGGATGCATATTTTTCCCAAGGGCATTAGTGCTATGTGAAATGCAACCAACCTCGTCCAGGATTTGAACTCGGATCTCCGTGTCCTTTTCCTACGAGGCTAACTATTAAAGCACGGCTTCTTTTTATGTTGAGATAGATATATCCTTTTGTTTGCGGTGGGGGGGGGCGCATGTGAGGTAATAGACAGTTTAAAGAATTTTTCTAGAGAGGTCGATTACGACAAAATGTTTCATTCATATGAAAGGATTACTTAAAAATTGACCTGATTGATTTATTAATTTATTTATTTTATTGACCCTTCAACACATCATGGGATATTTTATACTTATAGGTTATGAAATCATGGTTATTGAATGCTCATATTTGCGTTTTTTGTATTGTTTTTTTTTGCATATGGTGCTATCAAATACGTTTAGTTATTAAATTGAGTGGAACTAGGATGGTAATAAATTTTCACAAGGTAACAATGTACATGAAAAGGTCACATCGCTTTTGCGATATACAATTCTAGGGAACTAATTAATCATGGGAGGTTTATTAATGAATTCCCACCGGATATTATAAAATCAATGTGATGACTCGAAAAGACAAATACAAAAATGTGTAGACAAATGATATATATATATATATATATATATATATATATATATATATATATAATCATGTGTTTACTCTTAGTGTTATGATATCATGTATTTCTATTTCATACAAATAATTTGCATAGAGTCTTATGCTTTCGAGTATTAATATTTAATACAAGTCATTCATAAACAAATAAATGATAAATGATTTCAGATAATTGTATTTATTAAATAATATTCATTTCTTTGCACAATCATTTTTCTAGCAATATTTTTCATTTTTTTAATCGCACCGAATCTTACGTGATTACTTCAAAGTTTTATTTATTTCTTGCAGAATCATAAAAACAATTATCATTTTGACCTCTTCCTGTCGGTCGTTTCCTGCATAACAGGTTTCTGAGGTATTTCGTGACAGAAGCAGTCAGCACATGACAAACGCAAGCCTTCTAAACTTTCAAAAAGAGACTTGTATATTCATAAGTAAGTAACATTGACTCATAATTGATTCAAGAAAATGTAACGTGTTTGAACAATAGATGCAAGATCTCCATTATACTTTTGCGAAAACACACTGAAAATTATGTAAAATCATTTTCGAAACGATACGACTGTGAGACCATTTTGTTCTATCCGGCCTTAGACAACGGTGATAAGCCCCTGAGTTGAAAAATTCCCATTGAACGATAACTAAACGGCTGGAGAAGAACTGTAGCCTCACCATCAGGTGCAGTTTAGGGTCTTCCAGAGGACACGCTTTTTGTGGTTAAGTGTTCTTTAAATTTTCATGTAATCATCCGTCTGTGAAAATGTCTTGCTTAGCTGAGGAAAAATCAAAATCATTTTTGCTGCTTAAAAATTACCGATTAACCTCACATATTATGAATTTCTATCTTTGGAGGTGATGATAAAACGGAGTTTACTAAGTAGAATTCACTTAGGTAAAGGCCACATTTATCTATTACGAATGATTTAAACGAGTGACAAGACATTATTAGCACATTATATAAATTCTAAGCGGAACACTACAAGAGAGAATATACTTAATGTTCTCTTGAGATGGCTTTTGATACCAAAGTTATTACGTCAAAGCTACTTGTCAAAGAAAAGTAGAATGCGTGCAGCTGGTTTAGAAAGGAACCATAAGTCAATTTCGTAAAAACATCACACAGACACAAACACACACACAGACACACACACAGACAGAGACACACACACACACAAACACACAAAATCAACGAAGTTATATATCAAAATTACGCATAGATCTTACTTTACTCACCAAGTCATATTTACACAAAAACGAACATCAACAAGCATGCAATGCATGCTAGACTCCATTGACAGCGGGAAATGACCTGAATGCATAGATTTTCTGGTGAAAAGAAAAAATATTCCAAAAGGGAAAACATTAAGAAGTTATTGGAAAAAATCAATGGTCATAACTTTATATCGTATCTTAAAGTAATCGGCATTTACTCCAAAATATAAATATATACATATTTTTCTAAAAATAAGTTTCGGCATAAAATAACCCAACAAGGATGAAAATGCCAGCTATATATATATACATAGCTGGCATATGCTACCCCATGGGGGTTGAGCTCTCTGGCGAAGGAATTGCCGGTCGCTGCTAGCGTAATGCAAAGCTCTTCGAAAGAATTGAGCACTCTGGTAGCCGATAGGGTATAAAAAAATATAAACAAAGGCTGCTGCTGCTGTTTTTAAAAATAAAAATACCTTAAAATTCCCTTAGCCAATGTGGTCCGCTTGGTGGACGAGTGGTCTGAAACACAGTCTAACGTAAAGTTGGACGGGTTTCGATCCCGGCTTCGAGCGTCCTGCGTGTCTAGCCACACAGAAGAGTTCTGATAGAACGAAACAGTCTGTCTGTGGAAGCCTATATATATAACTAGTTCATCCGAGTAGGATATGATACAAATTCATGATTCAGTTGGAGTTTAACAGGTTTTAATTCATGGTTTCCATTTTTCTTGACCAGTTGCCATAACAAAGTTAAAGAACGCAGTTTGACTTTGTATTTATCCATAACTGGAGGAAGAATAATTGGTTTCTTACGTTTACCAAGGGTACTAACCCTTTTTAAATTGAACACAATCTTTTCAGGTTTTCTATTGTCTTCACAACGTTAATTTTTTTATGGCGTGGATCATTACACACAACACAAGCGCTTGTAAATATATATATATATATATATATATATATATACGTATTAAATCGCGAGTCGGGACTATCCTACTATAGTTTCGCCTAAACCGGCTCCTCAGGGTATCTAGCACCGAAGTCGGTACAAGATACCCAGAGGAGCCGGCTTAGACGAAACTATTGTAGGATAGTCCCGACTCGCGATTTAATTTCAGTAATTAGCTCTACTTTTGTATTGAGCACTACTTGTAATAGTAGCTGTGCAGCATTTTACGGTGGGTTTTTATTCTTTCGACCAACGGACTGCATATCTCTTGATTTTTTTCCACTGGTGTGACCAAGTTGGCCTTTTCTTTAATTTTTTTCCCAAAATAATTTTTTTTCTTTTTCCCCCAGGCAGTGATTCGGTATATTGTTATCTCTAAATTTTGGCTGTTTTTATTTCTTTTTCCTGGTAATCGTGACTGCTGGTAGATAGTAATTTAGTAAATATATATATATATATATATATATATATATATATATAGGGGGCAGTATACATATTTGATTGAACAATATAGACATCCTTTATCTACTCATTTTTTAAAAATTTATCCTTTCCAATTGCCACACTGAAATACGGCGGGGATTGGTTAAGAAACCTTCAATGGTTTTTTTTTTTTTTCTTGAAGCACTCCACATCTGGAATAAACTTCGTAAACTCATTAGAATTAATTTCGAATCCTGCACTAATGTACATAGATGTCTTCAGCTACGGCTGCTTTTTATTGAACCAAATTAAAAAAAAGATAAACGCTACAACATCACGCCAGTTTAAATAATAAACGCTGAATTTTCACAAGGTAGCAATGTACATGAAAAGTTCACATCGCTTTTGGGATATACACAGTACTAGGGAACCAATTAATCATGGGAGCTTTGTTAATGAATTCCCACTGGATATTATAAAATCAATATGGTGACTCGAAAAGACGAATACAAAAATGTGTAGACAAAGGATATATACATATATATATATATATATATATATATAATCATGTGTTTACTCTTAGTGTTATGATATCATGTATTTCTATTTCATACAAATAATTTGCATAGAGTCTTATGCTTTCGAGTATTAATATTTAATACAAGTCAATCATAAACAAATAAATGATAAATGATTTCATATAATTGTTTTTATTAGATAATCATTTCTTTGCACAATCATTTTTACCAACAATATTTTTCATTTTTTTGAATCGCACCGAATCTTTCTTAATTACTTCAAAGTTTTGTTCATTTCTTGCAGAATCACAAAAACAATTATCATTGTATCTCAAAATCGCAGAGAAGATTGTGAGTCTCAATCTCCAGGGAGGATTCTTGGTTGTGCATATGCTATTTGTTTGTATTGTATATTCATAAGTAAGTAACATGGACTCATAATTGATTCAAGCTAAAGAAAATGTAACGTGTTTGAACAATAGATGCAAGATCTCCATTATACTTTTGCGAAAACACACTGGAAATTATGTAAAATCATTTTCGAAACGATACGACTGAGAGACCATTTTGTTCTATCCGGCCTTAGACAACGGTGATAAGACTCTGAGTTGTAAAATTCCCAATGAACGGTAACTAAAAAGCTGGAGAAGAAGCTAGACGGCAATTACACAAGAATGTTGAAAGCAATATAGAACAAGTCCTGGCGGCAACACCCCACAAGGCACCAACTATACGGCCACCTGCCTCCCATCACGAAAACTATCCAAGTTAGACGAACCAAAAATGCAGGACACTGCTGGTGTAGCAAGGATGAGCTCATAAGTGATGTACTCCTTTGAACCCCCACATATAGCCGAGCAAATGCAGGACGACCATTCAGAACATACATACTGCAGCTATGTGAAGATACGGGATGTAGCTCTGAAGACCTGCCGGAGGCGATGAATGAAAGGGAGAAGTGGCGAGAGAGTCTCAGGGATATCCGAGCTTGTGGCACAACATGATGATGAAGATGATGATGATATATAAAAAAAACGTGACAAAGAGACATACATAAAATTATAATTAGTTATTCTATAATTCCCTTTTATTTATAATGATCAAACGTCAAGTTCAACCCTAAATTATGTCAGACTCCCATTAAGACAGAATCAAATAAATTAATTGATCATAAAGTATGTATTTAACTTTTGATAGATTTTATTTTCTCAAACTGTATACAGCGTATGTACATCAGTTTTACATAAACTTATTCCATATTGGATGTACCTGTGATGTAATGGTTATCGTCCCAGGAAATGGACACGGCAACACGATTTCAAGCCTTGGACGAGACTGATTGCATTTCAAATACCACTAATACCCTTAGAAAGGTATGAATCCAATTATTCTCCCTGCAGCTATGGGTAAATAGTAGGGCGGACAGGGTTCTTCAGCCTTGGTGAGGCAACTAGTCTAGGAGAAGGAAAATTGTAAATTAAAACCTGCTTAACTCCGCTTAAAAATTGACTTTGTGTGATATCCTGCCCGAGCAGAGGAGTTGGTAAATATGGATAATTTTTATAACCAGTGAACATCAATTATTCTCCCTCCATCTATGGGTAAATAGTATGACAGACTAGGTTCTTCAGCCTTGGTGAGGCAACTAGTCTAGGAGAAAGAAAACTCTGAATTCAAACCCGTTAAACTCCACTTAAAAAGATTGACCTTGTATCATATCCTGCCCGAGCGGAGGGTTTGGGTAAATATGATAAACTTATTCCATATTTATGAAATCAATATATGAGCATATATGTTGATAGTAATATGTTAACAGATTCAAATGGCTAAATTATTTTTGCGTCTGAATTGAGTATGTGCATTGTTCAAATAAAAGTACAGGCACATTGGAAAACTTCCCAATCTATGAAGACATCAATGAGGCGGATATTTCACGCTTTTGTTAATTTTTTTATAACGACTGTGTAAACAATGTTTATTGAAACAAGAATTTATCTCTGTCGACCCGTCGCCTTTGACGTCCGTCAGCTTATAAGACTAACAGCGAAATTTCCTTGGAGGTCTGTCATTGTCTACATTACAAGTTTCATTGTTTGATGAATCAGTCATCAACTGCCTTTTTATTACAATAAAAAGAAAATAATATCACATGACATCGGCATGAATTGAAAAGATCTGTCTATTGTTTGACTTCATATCAATTAATCAGAACATTCAAGTAAATTCGAAGAAACGTACCAGCCTTTGATTAATATTCTTTTTTAATTTTATTATTCGGTAAAACATTGAAAGACCTAGAGGTAAAACAAGAAAAGGCTGTTGTTGCTCGACGTAATGATTTTTATAAAACTTTGTATTATATAGAACACTACGAACATCGAAAATACTGTCTGCCTTTTAAATGAAAATAATAATTTCAGTGATACGAATCGTAACCAAAGGATAAGCAAAGACACTGGAGCATTATTAAGATCGGCAAGAATACTGAGAGGAGTCCTGGGGAAGTGAGGAAACTTGCCTTCACTAAAACTCCTGAGGAAGGCCATCAACTAACGCTATTGTGAAAAGCTCTTAAAGGATTAAAGTAATAATAATAATAATAATAATAATAATAATGATAATGGCCATTCACGACAGACTAACACTAGAAATGAACAAATGCCTAAAAAACAGCACACGTACCCGAGTGGATGACCAAAGGAAGGACCACATTGATATAAAAAGACCCAAACAAATGAACCCCTCCCAAACAATTGCAGACCCATAACTTGTCTACCAATGATGTGGAAAATATTAAGAGCACAAATAAGGGAAGAGATTGACTACTCGCTAACGAGTCGCGGACTGTTCCCTGACGAACAGAAAAGATGCTGCAAAGGATCTAGAGGCACAGCAGAATTACTTTACATAGATCAACACATTCTAAATGAGAGCAAAACCAGACGGAAAAACCTAGCTATGGCCTGGATTGACTACAAGAAGGCATATGATATGGTTCCGCATAGCTGGATAATAAACAGCCTCAAAATGTACAAAATATCTCATGAAGTCATAAACTTTATCGACAAAAGCATGAAAACCTGGAGAGTGGAATTGACAGCATGAAGAAGATTAGCTGAAGCAAATATTCAAAGAGGTATTTTCCAAGGAGATGCTCTACCACCCTTACTATTCATAATTGCCATGATGCCGCTTAACCACATACTCAGAAAATTCACAGCCTGATACAAACTTAGTAGATCACAGGAAAAAGTCAATCATTTAATGTACATAGATGACATCAAACTATTTGCAAAAAATGAAAAAGAACTGGCAACCCTAATACACACAGTTAGAATATACAGTTGGGACATAGGAATGAAATTTGGCATAGAAAAGAGTGCAATGCTTGTAATGAAAAGAAACAAACGGTAGCTAACTGACGGAATGGAACTACCAAACCAGGATAAGATTAAAACGCTCGCAGAAAACGAAACCTACAAATACTTGGGCATCTTGGAGGCTGATACCATCAAATCAGTGGAAATGAAAGAAAAAATTCAAAAAGAATATCTCAGGAGAACTAGAAAACTACTCGAGACAAAACTCAATAGCAGAAATCTTATCAAAGAAATAAATACCTGGGCTGTACCACTCGTTAGATATTCCGGACCCTTTCTCAAGTGGACCAGAGACGAACTTAAACAAATGGACCAAAGAACAAGAAAAGTAATGACAATGCATAAGGCTTTACATCGCAGAGACGACGTTGACAGACGATATGTTTCAAGAAAGGAGGGAGGAAGAGGACTTGCCAGCATAGAAGACAGCTTTGGCACATCGATACAACGACTCGAAGACTATATACAAAAACACGAAGAAGGACTCATTACAGCCACCAGAAACGAAACAGAAAACACGATGAACAACAGAATGACAATAACTAGGAAACAAAAATAGCAAGGCAAACAACTCTATGGGAGGTTTAACGACTAATAAACAACATCTCACATGACAAAACCTTGACATGGTTAAGAAAAGGAACCTTTATGAGAGAAATAAAATCTCTCCTAATAGCAGCACAAGGCAACCTCGAAGAACCAAACATATCAAAGCGATAATAGATAAGACTTAACAAAATAGCAAATGCAGGCTATGTGGTGACACAGATGAAACCATCAATCACATAATAAGCGAATGCAGCAAATTAGTGCAGATGGAATATAAGACTAGACATGACTGGGTCGGCAAAGTGATCCACTGGGAGATGTGCAAGAAATTTAAATTTGACCATACAAACAAATGGTATATGCACAACCCAGCGCCTGTCCTACAAAATTACACACATAATTGTCGACTTTGCTGTCCCGGCTGACCACAGAATGAAACTGAAAGAATGTGAAAAGAAGGATAAGTTCCTCAACCTTGTTAGGGAATTGAAAAAACTATGGAACATGCAGGTGACAATTATACAAATTGTGATTGGTGCGTTTGGAACAGTAACTAAAGGATTACTAAAGGAACTGGAGGACTTGGAACTTGGCGGACGAGTGGAGACCATCCAAACGACAGCATTATTGAGAACGGCCAGAATACTAAGAAGAGTCCAGGATATTTGAGGAGACATGCTGTCACTCAGACTTCAGTGAAAAACATCGGCTAACGCTGATGTGAAAAGCTCAAATGAGTAATAATAATAATAATAATAATAATAATAACCAGTGAAATTATCACACGAGAAGAATTGGACATGGCTTCGAAAAGGAACCATTAAAAGCTGGACTGAATCTTTTCTCCTAGTAAACGACATAAGGACTTAAAATCTAAAAGCAAGAATTGACAAGATACAACAAAAGAGCAGATGTAGGTTATGTAGGAACAGAGACGTAACAATTATTCATATAATAAACGAATGCAGTAAATTAGTGCAAAAAGAGTGTAAGACAAGACTCGACTGGGTGGGAAGTTGATCCACTGAATAGTCTGCCTGAAATTTAAATTTGGCCATACTGTTATATTGTCATCTACAGCATCATAACGACACAATAATAAACAGACGCAGGAAGACTTCTTTAGAAAAAAAAATGTACCTCTCACTTTATTTGTAACGTTTGCCTGTGAGAGGGAGTTGGAAACCGAACAGAAACTGCAATATATTGACCCCCACTCTTATGTCCGTCAGCGTTGTGTCTTTCTCGTTTCCAGGGCTGCTCAACCGGAGGCCCAGGGGCCCACTCTGCTGGGTGATGGCTTTCTTTACAGCATCTTACCAGCAACTTCTCTGGACCCCAACTTATTAGGGCCCCAAGGCCCCCTCGGCCTGATGTCGCTTTCCCTACCACATCTCTTCTATAACACCGTCCGATCTCTAACTGGAACAGAAACTGTCTTGACTTCTGTCTTGACTGAGTTATATAATAGTTCACGCCCACTCAGTCGCCTACTCAATCTTTGGAATGGCATGTTTGATCGTCATCAAGCGGAAATAACTGTCATGCAGTTCACAGGTCACTCTCTTCCGGTGCGTCAGTCTATGAGTATCCCATGGGAATTTTTTTACCTCGTCCCATTTCGTCAACCAATTTCCGCCCACGAGATTTCCTCTCATAACTGCCATTAGAATGTGTCACTTCCTTCCGGTGCATCACCTTAGAATGGCATTTTTGGCCGGGTCGAAGCCCAAAATACAACAATACAAACAAATAGCATATGCACAACCAAGAATCCTCCCTGGAGATTGAGACTCACAATCTTCTCTGCGATTTTGAGATACAAACGGATCATTTAATCGCGACCAGACGACCAGACCAAATGACAGTTAAAAAAAAAAGTCCCGGAAGACCACACGGTAAAACCAAAAGAAAGCTAAAAGAGAGATAAGTATCTAGACTTTGCTAGAGAACTGAAAAGCACTATGGAACATGAAATAAACTGTAATACCAATTGTAATTATAGCACTCGTCACAGTTACTAATAGATTGGTACAGCGACTAGAGTACTTGGAAATAAGAGGACAAATAGAGGCTATTCAACTTCAGCATTGTTGAGATTGTTCAGAATACTGCAAAGAATCCCGGAGCCTTGAATATACTTGCTGTAACTCAGACTCCAGTCGAAAGTCATCAGCTTACACTGGCATGAAAAACTTTCAAAAGAGTAAAATGATAAAAAAAAATGGTGTATACAGAAACAAAAATCTGTCCTAAAATTGAGACGCTTGCAATGCATTGGCAATTCTATATACAAATGGATAGATATTCTCCCCAGAAGATTAATAAACAACAAAAATATCTTGTCATCTGGTTGATTGTGCTGTTCTTGCTGAAAACAAAGTGAAAAAGATTGGAAAATACTTTGATCTTGCCAGATGACAGAAGAACAGTGGAATATAATGGTAATAAGGATGATAATAATAATCGTTGATGCATCAGAAGGTGTTTCCCATGACTTGGTAAATAGACAGGAGAAACTGGAGATCAATGGAATGTTCGGGACTATAAAGACTACAGAATTGATGAGATTGGCCAGAATACTCAGAAAACCTTAAGAGACTTGTTGTCGCTCAACCTCCACTGGAAAACCATCTGCTAACCTTGTTGTGAAAATATCATAGTGACATATTAATAATCCACGCTAAGTGGTGCCAATACAACCTATTCTTTTGATCCTCTCTGACCATTCGCTTCTATCGATGATCACTCTTGGTAAGTTGGCATCCAGTGTCCCCTTAGAGCTAATGAATGTGAGTTTATACTGCTCGGTCAGGAATGGTGCTTCCACTTTGTAAGTTTGGGTATTTAAAACGGAAATAAATAAAGATAATAAATTGAAAACTCAACAACGGCTTGTATCAAGTCACAAGTCAATGAATATTACTCAAATCAGTTAAGCATTAAATTCAGGGTCAGCAAGATGGATCCCTTTCTTCAAATTAAAATGACTTACATGTTTTTAGGTATTTTATTGTGAGCAGAAAATTAATTTTTTCTCAGAATACAACATAAATTATATCAGGTAGGACACTGTTTCTGACCTATACCAAAAGATAACCCCGAAGTCCATGGGAAAGAGTACATAGAAGAACGTCACTTATACGTTCATTCTTTCTTCTTCAGCATTGCCAAGTATGCCTTGCTTGCCTTATTTGGATGGTTTGTAAGATAGGAGGTTAGAGGTAGTTCAGCTGTTGTTTTGTTTGATGTTGCTTCGGAGATTGTTTCAAAACAACTGGCAGTTTCCGGGTGGTGCAATCGTAAAGCGGTGCTGACATGGCTATAGCTAAGGAAAAATTCCAGTTTTATTTTTTGTGTAATCAGATTTCGGTAACCTGTAATGTTTAGTAATTCCTATTTTGATTAAGAGACCTAACTTACGAGTAATTCTGATTCAAACATTAAGTTCTAAACATGCCTCAGTATATTTTTTTGCTTTGCTGCTGGTGTGAATTAAATCGAGTGTCTTTAGGTGCGTTATCATTCATGTCGCAGAGAATATAAACAAGGAAGCGAGAAAGATATTCTAGATGATATAAAAGATAAACTGATATCCATCATATATTACTACGAGCGAGAGTAAAGAATAAAGAAGTTACGTATTTGATGATATATAAAACATTTTCTCGTTTATATTTGATGGAAGGTTCTTATGGGATTTGTCTGGGTACAGGTCCTGGTAGATTATGCTGTTTACGTAAACATTAGTTTTTTTTTTCTATACACCTCAGTTTTATATATAAAACTTAGATGAAATAAACCATTGTTTGTAAAATGTATGTATTATATGTTATCAAATGTTATAATTTTATTTAGATCAAAAGGAAAACAATAATATTCATTGTTTTAATAACTTATCATAATAATTGATACAATCGCTTTAATTCTCATTCATCATTTATTATATGAATTCAGAAATTGTTAAGAATTGGTGTCTTTTCTAGAATAAGAAGAAACGAGCACGACAATGTGTTACGTCACACGATTTGTGACGTCATATATTGTTGCTGTTTTAGAACACATTTCTCATTTTTCTTGTTTATATTCTGAAAGGCGTTAATTAATAGTCATTTCGTTTCTTTCAAAAATAGGAATCACTGACCGCAGGTTGAAAGTTACCTCAAATCATCTTCAGACCCCGGCACAATACGCATCAAGTTGAATATGGTCGAAAGCGAGATGTTTTCAGCATGAATGAAATACACGCGGAACCACCATTCCCGTGGGATTACGTTAGAATCGGTTACTGTAAACACGTAATAACATCAACGGCCGAAAATAAATGCGTTTTTTTTTAAATCCTAAAGTGCACAATAAAAATGAAGATGAACGTCCAATGTAGTCTCTGCTCTTAATTGATCTGGCGTATATATATATATATATATATATTTATAATTCTTTTAATACCTTGTCTGGTGACAAAAGCTGCTTGGTAGCGCCAGGAGTGGCAGTACCACCTTGAGCTACCGAAACTCAATTATCACCCCTGGTTGGCGGCTGATGAGGTCAGGGTATCACACGTGCTATCACACGTTGTATAATGAAAACATACCAAAACAAAATTCGATTTAATTAAAGCCATTATAAAAGCTTAAAACTATACTCTTCCATGAGTAGAACTGAATAGTCAAATATGAAAATTAAATTGCGTCGTACAAGTGAACTTCTTAAAGTCGAAAAATCTATACAAAATTCGGTGACCATTTATACAGCAGGATTAAACTATAAAAAGAATTATCATAGTATCATTAACAGTGAATGAGTACTCCAAACAATTGATATGCACCACTTTCGGTAACTTTAGCAAACTGCCAAAAATTTTTTTTTTAATTAATCACGAGTTTGAATGCTAGATCACACGCCGTTTCCGACAGCTGATGCACTGACTGTAAACACTAATCTGGACGTCACAGCACTCAGACAACCAGTCAGGCAACTATGACATGTTTGTATGTACAGTTTCCTGATATAGCAATGAATAGGAAAGTCATATGAATATATAATTTGTTAAGTAAATTTTGCATATTTCATATTTGGCTAGTGTAATTCTGATTTCAATAATAAATTGCGTACGCAATAAACCTCTGGAGAAATGGAGGTGCCCGTGGTGTAATTGTTATCGTCGTAGGAAATGAACACGGCGACACGAGTTCAAATCCTGGACGAGACTGATTGCATTTCACATAGCACTAATACCCTTGGGAAAAGTATGAATCCAATTATTCTCCCTCCAGCTATGGGTAAATAGTAGGACAGACTAGGTTCTTCAGCCTTGGTGAGGAAACTAGTCTAGGAGAAGGAAAACTCCGCTTAAAAATTAACCTTGTGTCATATCCTGCCCGAGCGGAGGGGTTGGTAAATAGGATAAACCTCTGGAGAAATGACAGTTTAAGGAGACAGGTATTTTGTTGAATATACACACATTGATATTATTACTTCCCTTTCATAGTGCAACATCTTTGATAAATTTTACTTGAAAGTTACTTTATTGAAGATTAAAATCTTGTTTTTACTAGTATAGGTCTACTCAAGACGACTGAGCAAAAATTCTTGAGGTTGACGTTTATGCCAGATGGACTTATAGGCTGCAATTTAGGGTAATCATGAGCTATATGTGTTATTCATAATAGCCATTACTTTGTTTTGTTTCTTAATGATACATAATTACAAATCCATTCAATACAGACTGTATATTATTTTTCTTAACGTAATTTTAAATCATGACTCTAATGACGGAAGCAAATGAAAATTCTTTCTTCAATCGATATAAAGTGAAAACACGAGATGAAAATCCCTTAAAAATACTGTTTTCAAAATGTCACTATTTACGAAGGTTATGGCAATAGTTCAGTAAAATGTGTCTCATCGATGGGTCAAATAAAACAATTCAATTTTTTGCCAGGGATTATAATTATCAATGACTTGAATTTGAAACTATGTACAAACAAACGAGTAATTTCATATTGAAGTAATAATGTTAAATATCAATACTTTACCCCTTTTATTATGTGAAATAAAATAATATGGAATTTGATAGTAATCCTTGATAAATAGAATTACTAATGTTAAATACCAATTCTTGAAATCATCATTGATATCAAACAGAGTTATTAATATTAGCGATATATTAAAATATTCCACTAACTCGTTTAAAAAAAGTTGCCAAAAAAAATGGAGCGCGAATCATATATATATGTGTGTGTGTGTGTGTGTGTGTGTAAACAGGTTTAGTTTAGTTAACAATGAAGGATTGATATACCATTAAACCAAATGACTTCACCTTACCTTACAGTAAATTGGTGTAAATGTTAACGTTTTAAACAACAAAACAATTCTCTAGTGCTTTAAATATGAAAAAGAATAACATTTTTCTCAGAAGAGTAAACACTGGATTAACCAGCTTAAAATTGCGGGGAACCAATTATCTTGACTAAAAAGTAAAAATATTATAGATGTTATTATCTTGCTTTGTGCTCGACATGTCTCTGTGTAAGATTTTAAAAAAACATATGTCTAGTGTTCACTGTAAAGTATAAGGCAATCATTGTTATATTATTGAATTTATTTGGTTGGGTTTTATGCCATAGCAACACATGTCGGTTACTTAATGCCAAATCCCGTTGGAACACACACACACACACACACACACACACACACACACACACACACACACACACGCATGCACACATTCATGTATATGATTGATAAACGAATAATTTGTAGGTAACATTTTAAACAAGCCTCAGCACATTTATTTGTAAACACTTGGGTAGTTTGATGTCTTGCTATTTAACAGTAACAATTTAATATCAGTTATTTGTTTGTATACAATTTAATGGGAAGACTGTTCTATTTGACCCACAGATGGAACCCTAATCACTCAAGGTCAGGGAATAATTGTAATGGTAGCTCCAGGACTGTAGCCTGATCATAATTTTTTTGTGTTATATCTAGGACACTCATTGCTGATGGGGGTATTACCACTCTGCAGAGATTCAGTCGGGGTATTCAACCACCCCAGCCGACTGGGCTCATAGCATTTTTATTAGATGTAAATATATTTATAATATGAGATACACAGTGACAGACTTACTCTTTTCAACTATGATAATATTTGAGGATAAATTTATACGGTGTATATTAGTCTAAACAGAGGTCGACTTTCGTTGTGTTATCTTTTTAAACTGGAGATATTGTAGAGAATTCACCGTACCCTCAAATGAAATATTCTTTTTTAAGACTAAACAAAATAAATGCGATATATTTAATTAGAAAAAAAAACAAAAAAAATTTGTACATACCGAGAAAAAACAGCCAAAGAATGAGACCTTCATTTTTTAAAAATGATTCCTTGAAAGTTATTGTTTTAGCGATGTTTAACTTAAATTGAATAACCTATAGATCGAATCTTTTAAAACATTGAGAAGCAGTGCAGTCATATTTCGTTTTATATCATCCACATTCTAATAGATGTTGGGGTAGTCTCCTTGGTGTAGTGGCTAACGCGCTGGATTGTGACACTCTAAGAAGCGCGTTCAAACCTCATTCGCGATATTATGTTCACTTTCATACTAAAATCCTTGGGAAATGTATGATTCACCTCATCTCCACAGCTACAAGGATACCATTGACACAAAATAACCGAAGAAGATTGCTATCCCATTAAAGAAAAAAACAAACCAGGCCAAATAAAATCTATCACATTCGAGAGAAATTTAAAAAAAAATTACTTCACCAAGAAAATGTAGTACGTAACATAAATGAACCATTTCCAAAGAGGAACAAAAATCATCATCGTCATCAAGGAATACCAACAGAAAAGATCCCTTTAAACATCTTTTACCATTCGTTCCCATTATCCACTGCTTTTGGTAAGTTATTTTGACAGCATCCAGTATCCACACAGAAAAGATATATATATATATATATATATATATATATATATATATATATATATATATATATATGGTGGTACCGCCGGCGACTACGCCGATGATATAGCATTTCTGGCAAATGCACTCGCCCAAGCCGAAACCCAGCTACATGGTCTAGAACGAGCCGCTGCAGGCATCAACCTCCTTGTCAACACAGAGGCATATATATATATATATATATATATATATATATATATATATATATATATATATATATATATACGTGTGTGTGTGTGTGTGTTTTTTTGTGTGGTTTTTACGTTTTTGAAGAAAGTTTTCATTGACGATGATGGACCATAAGTAGAATTATATTTGAATAGCATAGATATTGATACAACTGTGCTTAGTCACTATCAGTTTTTCTCACTCACATACATTAACACACACATACACACAGAGAGGCACACATACACACACAAATACACACATATATATATATATATATATATAGAGAGAGAGAGAGAGAGAGAAAGAGAGAGAGAGGTCCACCACATATGAAGAATGATTAATATTCTTTACTCTTAAACATTACTTTTCATCGTAGTAGAAGTGTTCTTTATTAATAAAACGATTTCACGTGTGATATTGATAAGATAGTGTGAAACCGTTTTTTATCCATATTGCGCTGTTATTTTCATTTCTGTGGGGATAAAAATGCATACGAACGCGCTGTGCAACGATTTCTTTATACCATTCTTTTCTAGTCTTTAGCTATACCCAATGAAGTTACCTTTCGAATATTTTTCAATGAACATGAAGTGTCTCTCGTAGAAACTATTCCTTAACGTTTTCGTGACCAGAAACTTTCAGCGGACTTACGAAACAGAACAATAAATCTAGTTTACAAGAAATAAAACAAGAGAATGCAAATCTGATCTTTCACTGTCAAGTAGATCACTAGATATTAGATTTGATATTCCTTTTTGAACAAGATATTTTATGAAGTGGGTGTTACACATAACGTGAGAGAAAAAAATCATAAAACAACAAAAACACGTAAAACAAAACCCTTCGATATAAATTTTCTATTAAAACATAATCCACCCGGTTTGCATTAAACAGAATAGGGTCAGTTTAATCCGTGATGTTTGAGGCACCTCGAAGAAAGTTACTGTCAGGGCTGAACAATTTCTCCAAGAATGAAAGATTGAGGACATGGTATTTAATATCTTCATCCGTTAAAATAGTAAATTTATTAAGAAAAAAACTGATATAAAATATTTTGCCAAAAAAACCCATTTCATTGAGTAGCAAATATAATGCCATCTCAAAATTAGATACAATGATAAAAAAAAAAGTCATATAGACATACACAAGATGATTTTATGAATATCGAATTTGGAGCTTTATTTAGAAAGAAAGATATGAAGAACGCAATCTTAATTTTTCCTCTTGCGTAATCGACCCCGGCAGAAGAACACACCAAATGAATCTTTATAAGACCCCTGCACCAACCAGTGTGCTGGACATGGCCCTAAACAATCTGATGAGGTTCCAATCCTGAAACTTTGAGGAACGGGAATTCTCCCTTTATTGCCATTACTCCAAAGTGCATTCTCACCTGAAGTGGTAGTACCTCTTAGGGTCCTACCTATGAGTCAAATAAAACAGTTTAACCATTTTCTATACTTGAAGCCGGTTAACTGTTTGCGAAACATGACTTTTAATTGAAATTATTTGTATTAGATTGTTATACTCGAGACCTTTTAACTGAGTAAAAACGAATGAAGAATGCTGAATAAAATTGTTAGTGTTTAATAGCAATACTTGAAGCCATTTAACTGAATGCAAATAACATTATACGTTACATAGTACTACTCGGAACCATTTAACTGTGTGCAAAATTATGAGTTCTAGCTTGTATAAAAAAAAAATTACGAATTGCGACGCTGCATAAAAAACTTATCCCATGAAGAGATCTCATTTTATGCGCATGTGACATCGAGGGTAGTCTAGCACTTGACCCTCCAAAAAATAAGTCCCAGCCAAGACTCCTATTTCGGGCATATGGTAAACCGGCAGATAATGTGGGGGTTAATTTGGGGCTAGACTGATCTCCGACGCTGGTAAGGGGGCACCAATTTACTTTCACATACACCACCAAGTCCTTTGTCTTCCTACAACCTCAGATGGCGGAAAAAACGAACTGCACGGTTAGAAAATATTAACTGCAGTCAAACATCCTAAATTCTCTTTTAATGTTTTAGGCTGGCGATAAGACGTTTTGTGAGGATTAATGAAAGCAATACGAAGCTGAAACAGATATGTGCAAAAGAAGACGACTCTATAGAAGAAACAATACAACCAATAGATTTCAAAACAAGGGTGCCAACAGTAAGTATCAAACATACCTTTTCTTCTTTCTCCTTTTTTCTTCCTTTCTTTTTTTCTTTTACTTGAGAAAATGTCTAAGTCGCCCGACTGAAGCATGTAACAAAGTTCATTCACTAATTTACCATTGATGAAACAGAATATTTTCAGTTTCTCTCTTTCTTTTTGAGTACATATAACTTTCCAATGTGTAGGAAGGGTAGAAGGAAAAGAGTTTAAGTTGTACTTATCCTTGACGATGTTCAGGTTCCTTTCTTTACGGGCGAGTGACATCCGTAGAGTCAACTGGGTCAGCGACTCTTTCTGCTGACTTCTGTCCAAAGACTCTGTTCTACTCTTTTTACGGGAGATTTTCCCCGGAGTTGGCTGTTAACCGGGGTCTTTCTCCGCCGACTTCTGTCCCCAAACATAAGATTCTTTCCCAAATTTCTCTAACGGAAAAATGGCATTTTGGCGCTAAGGGTCTATGAGCGAATCATTTGACTTTTTCTTTCTCCCACTATTTCAGTAGGTCATGATACTCAAGTGACCTGGATTCCTTTTTTTGTCCAACAGATTACAGGTCGTGGAGTACGGATAGCTTTGACTTTCATTCTCCTACCGTTTTAGCAGTCAGTTTTAGAGCCTGTTAATTCAAATACAGAAGGGTAGGGGAATTGAACTCCCCTTCCCGGGTGTCGGTAGCATACCACGTCACAGAATAAACTATTCGCATACAATTTGTATGTTGTCCGGTCGGCTGGGGCAGCTGAATATACCGACAGCATCTCTACGGAGAAATAAGATCCTTCCAACGAGTGTTCTGGTAATGACACTAAACAATCTGATGGTGAGGCTCAAGTAATGTTCAAGCGGTGGGCGATGAGGAGTACCCCTTTATTACCATAACTCCAAGGTCCTCTTTTGTTCGGGGTGGTAGAACTTGATAGGGTCCTATCTATCGGTTAAATAGAACTAATCTGTATACTTATGCTAAACTGAATTGTTTGAAATAGAACAGTTTTTGACATATTAACTGTGTACTTATTCTAAACTGAATTATTTCAAATAGGACTGTTTATATGCATAGAAATGTATTTGGCAGTAAATAACATACTATGGATGATATGCCATAAAACCAAACCAAACCAAACCAAACGATTCATATATATATATATATATATATATATATATATATAAAAGGTCGGCATAGAATATCCTATGTGATGCACGAATAACTCAGCAGACAACTAAATTTGCCTCGAATCACCTCACCCAAATAACAACCTTACGTTTCTATAAATATCTATAATAAATATTTGTAAGTCTTTGAATATTTTGTCCAAGATCAGAGTTTATTGACTCCACTTGTTTCTATTTCCCCGATTTAGGTTTAACTCCAATAATCTGTTGGCAGGGATATAATCATCGTTATCAATCGTGTTGACAGCACAGACTACCTCTCTCGTCACCCGCACCTGTTTTTCATCGCTTGTGGTCAGTCTTCTCGATTGCATCCCATATCGGCATCGACATGATAAGTTCTTCTGATCGGTTAAGCTTGGTGTGTCCATGTGTAAGAGTCCATAAGTGAATGTCGCTTATGAATTCCTTCTTACTCTACACGCATGTCTTTTTTTGTTTTTTTTTTTATGCTGCATCCAGGATTTGTTCAAACCAGCAGGTAGTGTTATAATACAGTAGTACTGACATGACAACTACCAGGACCCCACCCCATATTTTATTAGAGGGATCAGATTTTCTATATGATCGACAAATTATTGCAATAAACTAGCTACTTGAGCTTACAGTGGGGGATATACTAAACATGAATTAAAAATGAAAGCAACGTTAATTTTCTTCGGAATATTCCTATTTTCATTCAGCTCATTTATTCCAGATTTTTTTATGAATTAGTCGAAGTAATTTTAAAATTCCATTTTGATTTGGAATATAGTTTGCTGTGGTTATGATAAGGCTGTGCTGTTATTTCGAAATAGCTATGCTGTAATTTTCATAAAGCATTGATGTCATTTTGATATAGCTTTGCTGTCATTTTGATAAAGCTATGCTGTCATTTTCATAAAGATGTGTGTCATTTTAATATAGCTTTGTTGTCATTTTCATAAAGATGTGTGTCATTTTAATATAGCTATGCTGCAATTTCAATAAAGCTCTGCTGTCATTTTAATATAGCCGTGTTGACATTTTGATAAAGCTATGCTGTCATTTTCATAAAGCTTTGCTGTCATTTTAATGTAGCTATGCTGCAATTTTCATAAAGCTGTGCTGTCATTTTGATATAGCTCTGTTGACATTTTGATAAAGCTGTGTTGTCATTTTGACATAGTTGTGTTTGACATTTTCATAAAGAGCACTGTCATTTTGATAAAGCAGTGCAGTTATTTCGATAAATATATGCTTTCATTTTGATAAAGTGGTGCTGTTATTTTCTTTCAATAGTTAACACCTTCTTTGTGATTACATGTCAGATTAGGGGACGAAAAAATCACAGGAAACTATAACTATGGTGTATAGATGGTGTTGCACTTGCAGAATATAGTGTTTCGTTCATATCAAAACGTCTTGAAAAAATTTTTTTAAAAATTTTACCAACCTATTCAGAGGGAGAATAGAAATAATTCTTGTCAACATTTTATCATATAAATTGCACAATTATGCAAACACCTTCTTTAAAATTTCTGAATTTCAAATAGAATTTAAATAATGTTTCAGTAATTATACTTTTTGACCCCACTCAGTATATATATATATATATATATATATATATATATATAATTACTTCATATAATTAAATCTAACTTTGCTATTAATCTTATATTGATGACATTTAATTTCATTTAAACGAACTTATGCATAAGAGTAGATGGGCGACTACTCCGCCAATAAAGGACGTGCGTTACCGAATCTAAAAATAACAAAAATACGCTTGTGTGTCATTTTTTCCATGAATATTTTTCTGTTTTACTACTAAAAGCTAGTGAGTGTAAATAGACCAAATCCCCAGCACTAGTCTGAAGAAATCTAGCAGTCTTAGGAGAGAAACGAATCAAAAATATCTGTCACAAATTTCACGATAGTAACCAAGTCTTATCATCGAAAGAGTTTCAGGATTGACACAAATGTAAGCATTTTAAAGAAATAATAAAATATCTATATACACTGTACACAAATTAATACTCACTTAACCTGTCCTTAGTAAACAATTGCTCTTCTCCAAAAGAACAAGTGAAAAGGATGTTATATAATAGCCGAGGGATTTCGGTTCATGCCTTTGAGTTTAGTTAGGCTGAGAACCTTTCGACTCAGCACATGGGTTAGTTAGGTGCAACATTGAGGCAGGTGTTAACGCGGGCGCGCGCGGGTGGATGGAGGTGTCACTCAGATGTTATAATAGTCCGAGACGAAACGCGGTGACAGGGTGCGGGTGACGTCACGCACCGGAAGCGCGTGGATGTTTGTGTGAGAATTTGAAAGAGAGTCGGAAACTAGACACCAAACGAGAAGGATCGACTTTTGGAGCTCGCAGACGCGAAGCGAACTTGCGCTCGAGTTGGGTGCCAAATGAATAAGGGAGCATAAAAGATTGTGTCTCTCCTCCTTACGTCGAAACCTTTAACTCAAAGTTAATAAAAAGGTTTCGTACCTGAACAAGAAGTCGTTACGTGTTTTCGAATTTCGAGATTCATATGTTCTATTGTCATGAACATTATATGTCCATTTAGCACATATAATGTTCATGACATAGCGTTAATTGCGATTATGGTACAAGAAAAGTTTGTTTCAAATTGACATCCTGTTATTTCTTTTAATTTTTTGTTTTATTTTTTAAAACATTTTAACATTAATTTTTTTTTATAAACATACTTGGAAAACTCCTGTGTTACAATACTGAATTTTATTTCATTACGAGATAGTTATGCATATTTTCCTAGCAACTTTCATTCCACCCCTGTAACAGTCGTAATTTACATCTTATTTCAGAGGTATTTTCTAAAAACAACTTGTTATTCTACGAACGTTGATTAAACATCAAGGTTAGAAAAAAAAATAGGCTTCAACGATTTTCGGACTTGCATTCATTATAATTTGGAGACGATGTTACAATGACAACACCTTCCTATTTCTTCCACTAAAGAAATACTGCGGGGTGTCCTCATAGTGTAATGGTTAAAGCGATGGACTGCGGAATCAGAGTAAGCGAGTTCGTGTTCCAGTCGCGCTATTACGTTCAGTTTCGGACAAATACCCTTGGGAAAAGGTAGGAACACCCTTATCCTTCCAGCTATGGGTTAAATAGTACCACTACTGTTCTTCTTGGAGAATGGCTTTGGCATTAAATAACCTACAATGGTTGATATGTCATTAAACAAAGAAACCAAACCTAAAGAAATCCTAATGAACAAGATTAATAATCATTGTCAATACTTGTTATTAGGCTGTTTTTATAGATCACTAAGTAATTTTATAGATCACGAAGTAATCACGAGAAAATAAAAGATATTTGTTAATTAGATCGCCATATAAACAGGAGTTCATATATATAAGAAACATAATGTTGGGAAAATTATCCCAGAAAATCATTTCTAAGCTCTCAAGATTTCTCAAGGAATAGAAAAATGATAAAAAGAAAGACATTCTATGTTTTCTGCTGTTTTAACCAAATTGAATTAAAAGAAAAAGAAGTGAGCGGCAGACATACGAACTGTCGTACTGATAATGCAGTCAAATACTTCTTATATAGTTTTATTTGATTCTAACTTTTTGAAAGAAAATACTTAACACATTATACTGAAATTTACTTCAGTTAGAAGAAATTTTGACTTTTTGATATTTGATAATCTTTTACGAGAAATCATAGCTCCCCAAAAACATTCATATCCCCTTCGGTAAAACTCAGAATAAGCTGTCTGTATCTACTGCAAAGGTGAAAGATCGCCACCCGTTAAAAATATCACACAAAATTGCATCTGGTGGTGAGGCTCCAGTTCTAGAGCAATGGGTATATTGGAGTAATGATTCATTGGCATTACACAGAGGCAATCTCTGAGTTAAATTGCTAGTTAAACATTTTGGGTCAAAGAAATCTGTTTCGAAATAGATTAGTGTTAGATTGCAATGTTTGATACCATATAACTGTTAATTTATTAAAAATACTTACTTGAAGCTATAATTATTTACTAAGAATTGATTAGCTATTAAAACAATACAACCGTGTGCAAAAATTGATTATTATTATTGATGTGGACCCAAAGTCGGTACACAGAAGGAAAACACGGAACACGGTTTAGAGGTAAGAAAGATATATTTACAAAAGTTACAAAGGATAGGGTCCAATATTGGTAGTCGTACTTCTAGTACTCTTGTTCTACTGCTACTGCAGGCTCCCGGTATTAGGGTACTACTACGATAGTAATATAGTACTGGAGGAGTCCATGATGCAAGTAAGTTCCGGTCTCACAACAATTATATAGAAATAATTACTTTAAGTCCTAATTGTGTATAACTTATTGGTATTAGATACGAATTATTGTATTTATAAAACTGTAGGCAAATTATATGGATGAGAAAATAATACTTGATACATAACTGAAAACTCTTCAAAACAACGTAAATATAAATGTGGACGTATAATGAACGCAATTCCCTAACCTAAGACATAAAATAATCCTCGAATGTTTGACATGTCATTAAAATCAATCGAACTATACAAGAATATTATTTTACTGTGAAGTGAATACTGATTGCTTATATATTGTTTGATCGTAAATTACCTTTTTAAAGGGTTTATTCATTCTCTTTTTTATATGAATAAAATATATATCACCCGATATGTGTCGAATATATATATATATATATATATATATATATATATATATATATATATATATTAGCAAATGAAATGCTTTATTTAATATGGCAGAGATTTTTCATCTCGTATTTTGGTAAAAATAACCCTTGTAAAATGTTATTGATTCATGGGACTCTATGAATTTTTTCGTTGGTCTTTTTGCAGTTGATATATACTATCCACTTCAAAACAAACCTAAAAACAATTGATTGAAACTCTAGTACTCTCACCAGTATTTTACATGAGTTTTTGATTAGATTGATTTATATTTCTACTCAAGATGAAAATAATCAATAGACTGCATACTTCAGACTTGCCACCTGAAGGATATTTACCAATTCAAACTGGTTGTTAGAAGTCTTTATACGACCAATGCAGACTGTCAGACTTATCCTCCTTACATGGAAAAATTCTATTTCCATCTGTCATTGTATTTTCCTGTTCTAAACTTATAATACTGTTGATAAAATTGCTTTTATCAAGAATAGATATCTTCTGTCAATTGAATATATTGACACAAATAATTACTTTGTTAAAACAGATCTCTTCTCCACTTCCATCCCGGTTAGAATCAAGCTCAAACAGTTTCGCCAACGATTCTTTGGCATAAACGGTTAAATTCTCAAATACCTGCTCATCGCATCAAGGGTTTTTACTAGCTACAATTCAAAAAGAGATAACGAAATGGGTGCAGTTTACAGTTTTTATATGCAAATCGACCAAGCTTGTGTTGAAAATAATTCACCGAAATGCTCTCACATCCTGTGTCTGACAGTCAAATGCAGCTTTGCATCTCAAGTGCAGATTTTATTTCAGCATCAGCAAAATCCTTAACTCTTCACAAAGTTCAATAATGAGATTTCCTTGGGTGATTTACATTTAATCTTTGTTTATAGACTGACCACTACGTGTCTTCCTTTCGGTATATTTAACACTGACACTCGTTGAAGGACATAATATTTAATGGCAAAGCCTGGGATGGTGAACCTGACTAGAAATTAGTGAAAATCGCTGCTCATAAACGATCACTTCTTCAGCTGTAAGAATCTGTAAAACTGTGTTTTTCCTTTGAATGTAACCCTCTTGAAAAGATTTTTAAAAAAGAATACTGATCCGTTTTATGAAAATAACTTAAAAAAACATTTGTCTTAATGATTATTTTAATTTTTAATGTTATTTTTATTTAACTTCTTTGAGAGTTCCCCCCTGCCCGTGTTAGCTGATGCTTTTTCACTGGAGTCTGAGTGACAGGAAGTCTCCCCGCCAAGTTTCCAGAAGTCTTCTCCAAATTCTGGCTGATCTTAATATTGCTGTAGTCTAGATGGTTTTTACTTGTCCTCTGATTTTAAAAGACATTCAGTTCTTTACCAACCGTTTGGGGAATGATCCAACACTCTAATTACAATTGACATCACCATAACTTTCACGTTCCATAATTGTTTAGTTCTAAAGCAAGTTTTAGATACTTATCTCATTTTCTGTTTCTTTTAATTTTTCTGAGGTCCGCTGGTATAGTAAAATCGACAATGGCAGGTTCTCTTTTATTCATTGGGTATCACTAGTTCTGATCGTCTGGCCGAGATTTGGGAATTCTTTGTATCACTCATGTGGTACTCATTCTCCTGGAAGGATTCTGGGTTGTGCATATACCAGTTCTTCTTCTTCTTCTTCTTCTTCTTCTTCTTCTTCTTCTTCTTCTTCTTCTTCTTCTTCTTATTATTATTATTATTATTATTATTATTATTTACTCCTTTACTGTTTTTCCCATCAGTTTTAGCCGATGGTCTTTCACTGGAGTTTGGGTGACAGCAAGTCTCCTCAAGTCTCCAGGACTCTTCTCAGTATTCTGGCCATTCCTAATAATTTAGTAGTTCGCATGGTCTCTACTCGTCCACCAACTTCCAAGTCCTCTAGTCCCTTTAGTAATCCTCTAGTTACTGTTCCATACGCACCAATCACAATTAGTATAATTGTCACCTTCACGTTCTTTCAATAACCTTGCAAAGTCGAGGTACTTATCCTTCTTTTCACATTCTTTCAGTTTTTATTCTCTGGTCAGCCGGGACAGCAAAATTCAAAATTTTGCAAATTCTCTTTTTTTTTTATTGATTATTATAAGGTCTGTTCTTATGGCCAAGATTAGGTTATCCGTCTGTAAATCAAAGTCCCATAGGAGTTTATGTGAGTTATTTTCTGGGACAGTATTCTGGCTGTTCTCAATAATGCTGTAGTTTGGAGGGTCTCAACTCGTTCCCCAACTTTCAAGTCTTCCAGTCACTTTAATAATCATTTAGTTACTTACTATATTATTATTATTATTATTATTATTATTATTATTTACTCCTCTTGAGTTTTTCACATCAGCGATAACCGATGGTCTTTCACTGGAGTTTGAATGACAGCAAGTCCCCTCAATTCTCCCGGACTCTTCTCAGTATTCTGGTCGTTATCAACAATGCTGTAGTTTGGATGATCCCTACTCGTCAGTCAACTTCCAAATCCTCCAGTCCCTTTAATAATCCTTTAGTTACTGGATCAAAAGCATCAATCATGATTGGTATAATTGTCACCTTCATGTTCCATAGTTTTTTCAAGTCCCTAGCAAGGTCCAGGTTATTATTATTATTATTATTATTATTATTATTATTATTATTATTATTATTCCTTTACGAGTTTTTCACACAAGCGTTAGCCGATGGTTCCTCACTGGAGTTTGAGTGACAGCAAGTTTCCACAGATTTCCTGTATTCTTCCCAGTAGTCAGGCGAATCTCAATAAAACATTAGTTCGGATGGTCTCAACTCGTCCTCTAATTTCCAAGTCCCCTAGTCCTTGTACCAATCGTTTGCTGACTGTACCAAGAGCACTAATTACAAAAGGTATCACCGTTACTTTCATGTTTTTTTTTTATTTCACTAGAAAGGTGTGATTACTTATCCTTATTTTCACTTTCCTTAAATTTTACTCTGTGGTCGCTCGGGACAGTAAAGTCCTTAATTGGGCAAGTTCTCTTTTTTTTGTTGATTATTACTAGTTCTGATCATCTAATCGAGATTAGGTGATCCACTTGTATCTCATAATCCTTGAGGATTAAGTGAGTCTCAATTTCCTGGACAGATTTTGGGTTGTGCATATACCATCTATTCGCATGGTCAAATTCCCAGTTGATCACCTTGACCACCCAGTCTTGCTTAGTCTTATACTCTTTCCGTACAAGATTGCAATATTCTCTTTATTAAGGATTGTTTATTCCGATCCTATCACCTCAAAACCTTCATCTACTGTTTAGTGGCGTCTTTTCTATTCTTGTTTTCATATAATTGGTCCTTATGACGTCGTTTTGAGCTGTTATTAGTTGAAATTCGGTTTCTTCCTTGAGGTTTCAATATTTTTTAACCACGTCCACGTTTTCTCATGTCCGATGACATTTTTTAAAAAACGTCCATACACTTGTTTTTCTTCCCATTTTTGTTTTCTGGAAATTTTTGTTCTGTTGATGCTTGTGTTATCAGTATTGTTTCTGGTGGCTGTCATCAGTCTTCCTCCGTGGTTTTCTATGAAATCCTCAAATCATTGTATAGAGACATCATTGCTATCTTCAATGCAGGCAACTCCTCTTCCTTCAACTGGACAATACTCAGAGTAAAATGTAAAAACCGTTTTAGTTCAGATAATTCAGTTTCTCATAAGTACGCAGTTGTCGATTTTGCTGTCCCGGCAGACCACAGAATAAAACTGAATGGATCTGAAGAGAGAGATAAGTACCTCGACCTTGCTAGAGAATTGAAAAAAATCTATGGAACATGAAGGTGACAATTATACCAATTGTGATTGGTGCTTTTGGTACGGTAACTAAAGGATTGTTAAAGGGCCTGGAAGATTTAGAAGTTGGCGGCCTTGTGGAGACCATCCAAACAACAGCATTACTGAAAACTGCCAGAATACTGAGAAGAGTCCTGGAGACTTGAGGAGACTTACTGTCACTCAATCTCCCGTGAAAACCATCAGCGTAAGCTGATGTGAAAAACTCAAATGAATAATAATAATAATAATAATAATAATAATAATAATGATAATGATAATAATTACGACTCGAAAACTACGTAGAAAAACGCAGAGAAATACCGATTACAGTCATCAGAAATAATTCTGACAAGAAGACTAACAGATCGACAATAACCAGAAAACAAAAATGGTAGGAGAAACAACTTCATGAGCGTTTTAAAAGGCTTATAAGCAAAATATCATACGAGAAAAACAGGACCTGGCTAAGAAAAGGAAAAACTGAATCTCCCTTCAAAGTAGCACAAAACAACGCCATAAGAACCAACCATATCAAAGCGAGAATAGATAAGACGCAACTAAATACCAAATGTAGGTTATGTGGTGAGAAAGACAAAACGATCAATCACATAAGCGAATGCAGCAAAATAGCACAGAAAGAATATAAGACGAGACACGATTGGGAAGACAAATTGATCCACTGGGAGTTATGATAGAAATTTAAAACTGACCATCAGAACAAACGGTATATGCACAACCCAGCATCTTGCAAGTGAATGGAATAAACTGTGGAATATGCAGGTGAAAATTATACCAGTCGGGATTGGTGCTTTTGGTACAGTCACCAAAGGATTATTAAAGCGAGTGGAGGAATTAGAATTAAGAAAACGAGTGGAGACCATTCAAACTACATTATTGAGAACGGCCAGAATACCGAGAAGAGTCCTGGAGATGTGAGGAGACTTGTTGTCACTCAAACCCCAGTGAAAACCATCAGCTGGAACTGATGTGAAAAACAACAGGAAGCCTATATGTATCAAGAAAAGAGGGAGGAAGAGGACTTGCCAGGATCGAAGACAGCGTTGACACATCCATACAACGACTCGAAGACTACATAGAAAAACACGAAGGAGGACTGATAACGGCCATCAAAAACGATACTGACAACACGATAGATAGCCGAATGACAAAAAATGAGAAATAAAAATGGGAGGAAAAACAACTCCATGGGTGCTTTAAACGACCAATAAACAACATCTCGCACGACAAAATCTGGACATGGCTAAGAAAAGGAAACTTTAAGAGAGAAACAGAATCTCACCTAATGGCAGCACAAAACAGCGCCATAAGAACCAACCATATCAAAGCGAGGATAGATAAGACACAACAAAATAGCAAGTGCACTCTATGTGGTTACAGAGAGGAAACTATCGATCACATAATAAGTGAATGCAGCAAATTGGCACAGAAGCAGTACAAGGCTAGACATGACTGGGTCGGCAAGGTGATCAACTGGGAAATGTGCAAGAAATTTAAATTTGACCATGCCAACAAATGGTATATGCACAACCCAGAACCTGTCCTAGAAAATGATACACAGAAACTCCTGTGTGACTTTGATATACAAACGGATCACCTAATCTCGGCCCGAAGACCAGATCCTATAATAATCAAAAAAAAAAAAAGAATCTGAAACATTGTCGACTTTGCTGTCTCGGCAGACCACAGAATAAAACTAACAGAATGTGAAAAGAGAGATAAGTGTCTCGACCTTCTTAGAGAATTTAAAAAAAAACACTATAGAACATGAAGGTGACAATTATACCAATTGTGATTGGTGCCGTTGGCACGGTAACTAAAGGATTATTAAAGTACCTGGAAGATTTGGAAGTTGGCGACCGAGTGGAGACCATCCAAACATCAGCATTATTGAAAACTGCCAGAATACTGAGACTTGAGGAGACTTGATGTCACTCAATCTCCAGTGAAATACCATCAGCTTACGCTGATGTGAAAACTCTAATGAGTAAAAAGTAATAATAATAATAATAATAATAATAATAATAAGTACCTCGACCTTGCTAGAGAATTAAAAAACTATGAAACATGAAAGTGAAGATTGTACCCATTGTGAGTGGTGCTTTTGGCACAGTAACTAAACGATTATTAAAGGGCCTGGAGGATTTGGAAGTTTTCAGACGTGTGGAGACCATCCAAACTACAGCATTATTGAAGACGGCCTGAATACTGAGAAGAGTCTTGGATACTTAAGGAGACGTGCTATCACTCAAACTCCAGTGAAAAACCATCAGTTGACGCTGATGTGAAAATCTCTAAAAGAGTATATACTAATAATAAGTAGCTTTTCTTTATTACAAATATGAATACCTAAAAAATACTATAAAATTACTTGTGAAAACCAAAAATAAGACAAGAATGGCATATACATTTGAAAGATTTTGAGCTAAAGATATGCGATAAATTTCAAGGGTTTTGATTTGGGTTACGGCAAATCAGAAGCCTTTTTGAGGTCAGTTAGAGACTTTCCCGAATTAAATAACGAACACGTTCACATCGCACTAAATGCATTTTTCATCATCACTTTGATCCTCAGACTATTCTCATCCTCATAAATAGGTTATATATTTCTAATAGAATTTTAATCCCCTTAATTTGAAAAATCCTCAGAAAACTTAGAAAAAGGATTCTTCTGGATTTTGGTTACCTCAAGACGCTATCTTTGAAAACAATAAGAATGTACGTAGATATCTTGAATCAAGCAGCTGAAACTTAACAGAACTTCTAGAAAGTTCTATACAAGCTATTCAACATTTAATCTATCTGTCATGTTATGAAATATAGGCAATTTTTAAAGTATCTTTTGCACTGATAACAAAAGGAAAGATTGAAAGGAATAATTCAGATTTTCTAGAGGTTTTAAGCATAGTCAATTAGAAAAAAAACACCTGCTACTTAAGAGCAACAGAAACAAGTTATTTCGTATTGGTATTGCTAATGTTTGACTAGTATTTACTTCATCTTATTTCGGTTGCTTTTTATCACTACAATAGACCATTGTTACGAACCATCACAAATTATAAGTCAAGAATTCATCAAGTAAGGTTCAGATTAATGATAGTTCTACCGTGTAGATTTGTGTGTCAAGTAAAACGTCTACGAAATGTCAGAGCAGAGAGTTTGACATCAGTTTTGTAGAAGTTGTGAATGGTAACTTACTATTCTAAAAACAATAAAGAATAAAAGCTTGATTTGTGTTGTCATTAGAGGAACAAGGAGGGCGATATCAATCAAAGAATGATTTATATAATATCCATTAGCAATAACTTTGGATTGGTGATTGCATGAATATAGAAGCGAGGGAGATAGGCCAAAAGTTGTTGATGAAGCAAAAACTAAAAGAAATAAAATAAAAGAATTATAAAAAAATGTATTGAATGAATGATGTTTGCCGATGGATCCAGGAGACTGGAGTTCAATCCCAGGTCGAGTCATACCAAAGATTCAAAAAATGGTACTTGATGCCTCCTTGCTCAACCCTCAGCATTATAAGTTACAGATCAAGGATAAGTTGAGCAATCCAGGAAAAAGAGGAACACCTCCCCCTACAGCTCGGTGTAGTAGCTATTGAAAAGGGAGCCTTCGGGTTGCCCTCGTCTACGGTTGGCCAACTTATATATTTATGCTTTATATCATTTGAGATTTTGGTTGTTGATTGGTTGACGGATTTATACGGCATGTCAACTGGTCTTGGGTTTTTAAGAGGCCATTTGAGATTAGTTATAAAATGTCAACTATTTTTATCTTATACAAATTACTTGCTTACAGTTGAGTAATTTTAAGTATTCTGATCTAATGTATATAAATATATACTTTCAAGTAATTATTTCTATTTAATAAAGAATTCACACAATGATAGGATTTAAAGAAACTGATAACACTCCTTAAAAAATTACTTAATCATTCACACATATGATTGCATCACATGAAATTACAACCCAAGATTCCGCTGACTGTATCCTCAGCAGAAGGGTAGACCCCACCAAAAAGGTGTGTGTCCTGGGTATTACACAAAACTCTGTGAGATGGTAAGGATACAGTTCTAGTGATCTTGAGTGTGCGAATATCCCTTTATTATCATTACTACCAGGTCCACACTGGCCCAAAGTGGTAGTATTTTTATGGTCCCATCTATAGTTAAAATATGAAAATCAATATCGTATATATTTGAAAAATTATTCGTATTCAAACGGAATCTTTGGTGCAATATATAGGGATTTTCAATATACATGGTACTAATGTGACTGCTAATAACTAAACTAATTATAATGTACTATTTTTCGGAGGTACCGGTGGTGTAATGGTTATCATCGTAGGATATGGACACGGAGACACGAGTTCAAATCCTGAACGAGACTGATTGCATTTCACATAGCACTAGTACCCGTGGGAAAGGTATGAATCCAATTATTCTCCCTCCAGCTATGGGTAAATAGTAGGGCAGACTAGGTTCTTCAGCCTTGGTGAGGCAACTAGTCTAGGAGAAGGAAAACTCTGAATTCAAACCTGTTAAACTCCGCTTAAAAATTGACTTTGTGTCATATCCTTCCCGAGCGGAGGGGTTGGTAAATATGATAATGTGCTATTTTCTGTTTCAGATTTGAAAATAGGATTCTATAACTACAATTAATTCTTGAACACAATGCCTTGGACAAGAGAGAAAAAAATATTTTGTGTCACTATTTATTTGGAAACAAAATCATCGAAAACTGTCTCAAAATATATGAAACCTATTTATATGATAATGATTCATTATTGATACAAGAAACTAAAAAAAAAGAACATTGCATATTTTGAAAGCTGATATAATAATAACGATAAAAAACAACATTGATTTGATGTCTCTTGCTCAAAGGAGACATTTTTACGGGAGGTATTCCAAATGACCACCATAGCGCTTGTCTCAGTAATAAATCATTATCATATTGTAATATAATAGCCGAGAGATTTCGGTTCATGCCTTTGGATTTAGTTGGACTGGGAGCCTTTCGGCTCAGCACATGGGTTAGTTAGGTGCAACCTTGATGCAGGTGGTAACGCGTGCGCGCGCACAAAGCGAATATGACACTCAGAGATGTCACAATAGCCTGAGATGACGAAATGGGTGACAAAGTGCGAGTGACGTCACGCACCGGAAGCGCGCAGAGGATTTTGGGGATTTCGAAGAAAGTTAGAGGGTTGAAAACTAGACGCCGAACGAGGAGGTTCAACTTTTAGGGCTCGCTGAGGCGAGACGAATTTGCGCGCCGTGGATGCTGCACGTGTTAGGGGCCAAATAAATAAGACGGCATAGCGAGATTGTGTCTCTCCTCCTTATGTCGAAACCTTTAACTCAAAGTTAACAAAAAGGTTTCGTACCTGAACAAGAAGTCGTTACGTGTTTTCGAATTTCGAGATTCCATGTTCTTTATATATGTTCTGTCATTATGAACATTAGATGTCTATTTCGCACATGGCATTAATTGTGGCTATGTAACAATATTAATGGATTGCATCTATTTTTATACACCCAGTAAACGTAAATTATTTGTATTAAGAATAATTACTTGAAGCTATTACGGTGTACTCAGGATTATTACATACTTGAAGCGATGTAACTATGTGCAAATAAATCACTATTACGAAATAGAAATGATTTGTTGAAACCATGACACTGTATGCAAATTACTTGAATTAGATAATTATAATTAATCTGTGCGAATAATTATAAATAAAAATTGCACAGTATAAATATAAATGTACAGTGAACGATTCTCTGTGTATTTAGGATAAAAATTACCCAAAACGGGTAAACATAACTTAAAAAATAATTACTCTTTCATCAATATTTCATTCATAATTAAATTAAATTTATTTTATTTCCTGAAATTTTACATTATACCGAGTGCAACGAATATACCTTCCACAAATTCATTTGTCACCTGTATGGTGCAAGTGATATTAAGAAAGCGGCAGTGGTAGTTCCCCATTATTAGTGTCTTACCATTCTTCCCCAAAAGAATCAGTTATAGTTTAGGCAGGGACGGGTGCATGCCATGCATTTACAAATGAAACGTTTTTAAAAACTGTTAAATCTTTAATTAACACACGGAGAGAATTTCCTGCTCATTTATTCTTAAGCCAGAATGATGCTGTTCTGGATAGAAAATTGATATTGATATGAGTTGAAAATTCATCATGAAATGAGCATGAAATCCTATATGAGTAACAATTACAGATTCCTTTGTCTTAAAAGATCCTTATCAGCAAACAATATTTGCATTGGTGTTAGTAAGAATTATATGTAATCGTCTTTAAAGAAACAATGGTAATTATATTGACGGAGGTAACTTTACCACGTGCTTTAATTTACTTGCCTTACACAGGTGACAGTTTCAAATGTAGGAGCTAATTCGTCTGCGTCTAGTATATATATATATATATATATATTTGTAAATTTTCTTGTTGGTAATTAAATACAGATCTTTACAGCAGGCATAATATAATTATATTTAATAGACAATTTTGTGCTTCCAGCATATAATGCTATTTGTTTTTTTTTTGCTTTATTTCGACTTATATTTCTTTTCTTTTTCATTTCATTTTGTATCGTCGTTTGTCTTGCTGTCTTTTTCCCCATTCCTCCTCTGTGCTCTATTTGTATATAATTAAATGTAAAAAAAATATTTTGTTTTTTTTTTTATTTCACAAAATACTGATGATCATTATCTTTTTCTTTTTTTGTATTTTTTTGTTGAACAAAATACTTTTGTGAGTGCATCAAAAAGTATTACACCTTTGGTGTTAAACAGCTAAATACGTTAAATCTGCTTCAGGCATTTGCTAAATGTTCTTCAGAATGTGAATACCGTATAGTAGTGTTGCGTTCTGGTTAGTGAACGCTTATAATATTAAATAAAGGACAAACCACGATATGAGAGGAAATAGAGATATATTCTCAGGAAAATGTATATACAATAGAGAGACTATTAGTAGACAAGAACATAGGATTAGTAAACGCTTGTAATATTAAATAAAGGACAAACCACGATATGAGAGTAAATAGAGATATATTCTCAGGAAAAGGTATATACACTAGAGAGAGTATTAGTAGACAAGAACATAGGATTAGTGAACGCTTATAATATTAAATAAAGGACAAACCACGATATGAGAGGAAATAGAGATATATTCTCAGGAAAATGTATATACTATAGAGAGACTATTAGTAGACAAGAACATAGGATTAGTAAACGCTTGTAATATTAAATAAAGGACAAACCAGGATATGAGAGTAAATAAACATATATTCTCAGGAAAATGTATATACAATAGAGAGACTATTAGTAGACAAGAACATAGGATTAGTGAACGCTTGTAATATTAAATAAAGGACAAACCATGATATGAGAGGTAATAGAGATATATTCTCAGGAAAAGGTATATACACTAGAGAGACTATTAGTAGACAAGAACATAGGATTAGTGAACGCTTGTAATATTAAATAAAGGACAAACCACGATATGAGAGGAAATAGAGGTATATTCTCAGGAAAAAGCATATACAATAGAGAGAATATTAGTAAACAAGATCATAGGATTAGTGAATACAGAATAAAGATATAGTCCAACGATAGTATTGGCTTCCGTTATTACGGTAGTAAGATGATCTAGTGCGTCCTCCAATCTCCAACGCTCTAATACTATTCCTATAAGAAGCTGCTCTTCACCTTCTAGACTGCTCTGGTATTAGTAGCTACTACTATATATGGCAGATGGATTAGTTCATTGTATGGAAAAGGTGGGTGATACCCTAGAAGTAGTCTGAGTGTTGATTTAATTCTTGAATATTGAGGTCCTCAGTGATGGATTTTATAGAAGTAAATTTTCTCCTAATTTTTGGTCGTTATTTTCAAGAAGAAATATTTGATCTATGAACAACTATGGGAGTATGGCAAAATAAAAAAAAAAGACGAAAAAGCTCGGCTATGGTCCGGGAGACCGGGATTCAATACCAGGTCGAGTCATATCAAAGACTCAAAGATGGTACTTGATACCGCATTGCTTAACACTCAGCATTATAAGGTAAGGATAAAGAGTGAAGTTGAACAATCCAGGGGATGAAATAGTGTCCTCCCCTACACCTCGGTGTAGTTGCTATTGAAATGAAATTTTTGGGTCATCCTCACCTAAAGTCACTAACTTTATATATATATATATATATATATATATATATATATATATGTCAGTGTCTCTGTCTGTATGTCTGTATGACTCTGAACAGCGTAGACTCCGTCAATGTCTAATAACTCAAATACAGGCAGACATAATACGGAGCTGATCATGGCTTCGGCTTTCAGGAGAATTTGTAAGTAGCCTTTATAGAGGCTGTTGAGCTATTAATGTCATTTACTACTTCCAAACAATATTGACAAATATATCAACATCTCGGATTTTAATTTAAATCAACGACAAAACGATTTTCTAAACTTATGACCTAACTGCCATTTGTTTTAAGGATATACTAACATCAACAAAATACAGAAAATGAAATTCTATACCAGAATATTTTAAAACTCCGTGATAAAGAGGTAATTTCAATCAAACTTGAATTATGTGATCTGTCAAGGGCACTGATAATAATCAATCCCTGGGTCTTGTTAAGCCACAATATACTACCCATGAAAAATGACAAATCGAAAAAATTCAACGTAGCACCCAAACAGCAAGTTTGACTGTCAAGATCAGCAGGTGAACACTTAATAGCCAAAATGGAGAATCTAATAGGCATCCTGCGAATGTTGGCTGTCCTTTTCTCAGGTACAAAAACGACGAACTAAGCAACCACTCAAATCAGAGACAACTCAGAAAATAGATTTGGGAAGACAACAACATTGATCTTAAGTGTTACTTTACGAGGAACTATACATAAATAGGTTATAGAAGAAGAATTATAGAAATCTGGCAAGAATGTTCAAGATTTAAGACAACGATTTAAAGTCTTGGTGACCAAGCTAGGGTGCTAAGAAAGAAAGTTCATTTTCCTGTCCTTGAAATATTAGAAATACACCAACAAATGAATTTGGAAGCATGTCAACATGACCATTATACAATAACCGAGACACAAAATACAGACAAACATAACGGAACAATAACTAACACAAGAAAAGCAATTCGTGATTTTGAAAAGAAGTAGGTCAGAAAAGAAGATCGCATTACAATCTTTCAGGAAATAAGACTGAAAAATCGATGTTCCCCCAAAGAATACGATCAGAAACTGTAAACCTGGATGGGAAATGAGACTTGATACACAGATAATAAATCCCCGACAACAACCTAAAATGCTAAGAAAGACGAAAAGCGCAAGAATACGCTAGACAAAAAGAGAAAACAACATTGTTAGACAAACAATCCAACTCAAAGAAAAGAAAAAATAGAAGGTACTGGCGAAAGAAGGAAGACTAAAAAGATACAGAGAGAGGATTCAACTATGCAGACAAAATGGGACATTCTAAAATAGTGAGAGAGAATTCTTCCAGCAAGTATAATAAAACAACAACCGGAGACAAAGGAGGTGAACAAATTTTGGAGCAAAATATGGGAACGGAAAAACAGAAAAACCCTATCGGTAAATAACATGAAAAATGAGTTAGAAGGCCTCGAAGAAGGCTTTAAGACGAAAATACACCGAGAGTAATTCAGAGTAACACCAAATATTCTTAATTCGAAAACACCTGGCCATCATGGCATGCTTGGGTTCCGGTTTAAAAATTTACTTCCATCCACGACAGACTGGCTATCGAAATGAATAGATGCTTAGAAAAACAGATATACCCGAATGGATGACCAAAGAAAAGACAACCGTTATCCAAAAAGCCTCCCACAGAGAAACCACCCGCAATAATTATCGACCCACAACGTGCCTACCCTTGATGTGAAAGGAACTAACGGCACAAATTAAGGAAAGTATTTACTATTCGTTAATAATCCCTTCTTGAAGAAGAGAAAAGATGCCACAAGAGAGCCGAAGGAGCAGGTATCCTATACACTGATCAACACATCTGCAAGGACTGTAAGACTAGACGGAAAATGTAGCAATTGCATGGATTGGCTTCAAAAATGTAAACACTGTTCCGCAAAGCTCGATAATTGACGGTCAAAAATATACAGAATATCTGACTCAGTCATATTGCTTATCGAGGAAAGCATGAAAACTGGAGAGTAGAATTGACAGCAGAATGAAAAAGTTTAGCTGAGGCGAAAATCTTAAGAGTTATATTCCAGGGAGATGCACAATCAGCAATACTGTTTGTGATAGAGATGAAGCCACACAATCACATATTTAGGAATTGCACAAGGAAATACAAGCTTTCTATATCACAAGGAAAATCAGACAACTAATGAACATAGACGACAAAAATTTCTTTGCCAAAAATGAAAAGAAGAATTGGAAACCCTAATACAGAAAGTGAGAATTTAAAGTCAGAATCTTTACAGAGAAAAATGTATCATAATGAGAAGCGGGAAACGACAAATGATAGAAGGAATAGAAAAAACAATTCAGAAAAAATCAGAACTCTCAAAGAAAAAAAAAACTTACAAGTGTTTGGGAATATTTGAAGCGGACTCAATCAAAGAAGCGGAGATGAGAGAAAAAATGAATACCTTGGGTGAACTAGGAATCAATTTGAAAACAAACTATTTTGCAGAAATCTCGGCAAACGGATAAACACCTGAACTGTCCTCCGTGTAAAATACTCGGGACCATTCTTGAAGAGAACAAAAGAAGATCTTCCAAAAATGTACCCGAGAGAAAGAAAATAAATAAAGATGCATAAGGCTTTACATACTAGATATGAAGTAGACAGACTACGTATGTCAAGAAAATAAGGAGGAAGCGGACTCGCCAGTATTCAAGATAACTTTGACTCATTGATACGATGACTCAAAGAATAAATAAATAGAGCAAATAAATACTGATTATAGTGACCACAAACAACACAGTCAAAACAAGTATAAACAGAACAACAGTAATTAGAAAACGAAAATTGGAATAAAAACAACTGCATAGATATTTCAAGCGACAAACAAGCGAATTCTCACATCAGGTGATTTGAATATTGCTAAGAAAGTTAAACATCCAGAGAGAAACTGAACCCATTCAAATCACAACACAAAATAACGCCATAATGACCAACTATGTTAAAACAAACATAGATAAGATGCAACAAAACAGCGGATGTAGGTTATGGGGCGCTAAAGACAAAATGATCACTCACATGATAAGCGAATGATGTAAATTTTCACAAAAAGAATACCAGACTAGACACGACTTGGTGGGGATGATGACTCACTGGGATGTGTGTAAAATAATTTTTAATTGACCCTACGAACAAAGGGGGTATTCTCAACGCAGAATCCGTCCTGGAGAATGAGACACACAGATCACCCTATTCCGGCCAGATGACCAGACCTTGTGATAGTCAACAAAACAAAAAAAAAAAATTGAGAGAGAACATGTCGAATAGTTAACCTCACCGTTCCGACAGACTACAGGGTAAACTTGAAAGAAAGCTAAAATAGAGGTAAGTACTTATACCTTTTTAAAGAACGACTAAAACTATAGAACACGAAGGTGACGGTGACATTAATTGTAATTGGTGCACTCAGTACTATCACCAAATGATTAGTAATGGGACTGGAAGACTTGAAAACAGGAGGACATGTGGGTACTACCTAAAAATTGTTATATAGTGACTTACGACCCGGCCGGGCTGTCAAAATAGAAAATACACCTCTGTAAATAACAGTTATTATGCATGATGCTATAAAGTGTATATTATTTGCATTAAAAATAGTTTCTTAGGAGTTATTCGAAATCATCGCACTCTGTACAAAAAAAAATGGTAATCATTAAATCAAAATATCCACATGGAACACTTGAACGATTAGTATTACATAGAAATAATTCAAATTATTCAACGCCGCAGTTTTATATCAGTTCCATTATACTATCAGCAAAACTATTTTATACACATACTATAATCAGCATCATCCCCCAGTGTGTTGCAATCTTATTAAGTTTAGCTTTATATATATATATATATATAAGTCGGGAGTGTGAAATAAGATAGAAGATAAGTCTAGGATGTAATATTAAAAAATCGAATTAATCGAAGAGCCAGTACGATCAAAATGCCCTTACATGCAATGTCCCACCAATTTCTCATGTAACAAAAACATTCATCAATGTTATTCTAGAGAGTTACATTAGAAATAGCTTTGCCATGTAATAACCAAATGCAAAACAAAAACAACTATCAATAAAAATCTCTAAGCCGGTAGCACTAATACACTGCCTCTCATCTAAGTTTTCGTTTCTCAAAGCACGAATAACATCGGCTGTATTCTCTGAAGAGTTTATCAGACTAATGGATGACTCAGCCCGTAGCGAATTATTCAGCACTCTCAAGTGTACTTTAAGAGAATGAAAAGAAGGGGATTTAGTTTTATTTCGCACGAACTAAGTGCTCAAGGTTTTCATTTATTAACAAGCGTTATTCTTATCGGTTAATTTTTTTGCCATTTGTCTACTGATATAACAAATATTTTTTATGCCTTAAACTCTGTGACTTTATAACTATCTCAAGAGCTATTACTTCCTAATAACCTGGTTTTGTGCTATGATTGTTAACTTTATCACATAATACACTCTCCTCAGTTCTATTTGTGTATTTAAAACGGTTTCATTTTCAAACAAATCAAATAAATAGAAGTTGACTTATATATAAATCTGTTATCATGATATCATCATCATCATCATCATGTCACGCTGCCAGCACGGATATTCCTGACCCTCTCTCGCCACACCTCCCTATCGTCCATTGCTTTCGGTAGATCTGCATCCCGTAACGGCACAAAGCTACTGTATGTAGGTTCAAGCTGAACGTCCTGCCTTTGCTCGTCCATGTGAAGGGGTCCACAGGAGTACATCCCTTATGAGCTCTTCCCTACTTCTCCAGCAGTGTCCCACGTGTCGGGTTAGTCTAATTTTGATAGTTTTCGTAATGGATGGTATGTGGCCGTATAGACGCTGCTTTATGGGGTGCTGTCTCTAGGACTTGTTCAATATTGCTCTCAGCATCCTCGTGTAATTGCCGTCAAGCTTTTTCTCCATCCGTTTAGTTAGCGTCCATGTGGTGCATCCATAGAGCAGTATCGACACGATCGCTGCTTGGAAGAAACTGCGCTTCATTTTATCAGTCAGGTCTGACTTCCATATGACCAAAAGCCAATCGATAGCAGTCCATGTCTTTGCTAGTCGTGTGTTGATGTTTGTCTCGATTGATGAGACACTGCTCCTAAGGTAGGTGAAATTGTCCACTAGTTTCAGAGTGCTACCGTTTAGTGGGAGTAACATGATGGAGACAGACAAATTAAAAGAGCAGCACCCGGTATAACTATGACAATAAAGAGTATTAGAGGCTTTGTGGTGATCGTAATGGACTTGGCTAACTGAATTTACATTGAACTAATGTGGCTGTAAAAGGTATAAATCTAAATAGTCTCCCTTTAGCAAGGGGGGAAATAGTTGAGAGAAACTGGTTTCTTTGACCTTGTAATAAAAACCGGTGTAAGGAAAGCAAAACTAATTCAAAATATTTGTAGATCTCAAGATGGATGTATTCAGTAAGTCGACATGGTTAGCATCACGTGATCAATGATGTAAGGAGTTAGCGTGTATATTTGATGATAGAATGAGTAGAGTGTTCGCCAATGGCCCGGGAGACCTGGGTTAAATCCCAGATTGAGTGATACGAAAGACTAAAAAATGGTACTTGATGCCGACTTGCTTAACACTCAGCATTATAAGTAAGGATCAAGGGTAAAGTGGAGCAATCTAGGGAATGGAGTAGCGCCCTCTCCTACAAATCTGTGTAGTAGCTATCGAAAAAGGAGCCTTCGGTCACCCTCGACGAAGGTCCCCAGCTTTTCTTTTATTATTGCAATAACTTATTGCCTGCTATGATAACACCCATATAAACGCTCCGTAGAAAGAAAGAATCTGTAAGAATATATGGTTGAGTTAACATTCAAGGAGACTATATGGATTATAATTACTGCTGATTCGATTCTTGTTTTAGAAGATATTTGTGTAGATGAAGGTTTGCTATAATGACGCTATACTAGCAATGAATTTAATTTTGAGTAAATTTAAACCCACATTTAAGTTGTTTGCATTTACCCGACCCCTCCATCACAATCGCAAACTCAATTTTTAAACGGTCAAGTTTGTTTGAATTCAAAGTTTTCCTTTTCTTTAACTTTTCTTTGAAGTGGATTAATTCGTCATGGAGCTTAGCTTAACTTATTACATGACAGATATTATGCAGGTAGACTTAGCCATAGTTATATAAGCATTTTTTAAAGAAAACACCAACCAGACATCAGAAGAATTCTGAAAAACACGAGTGATTTAGACTTTTAGAAGAGTGTCCACACAACCTTTGTTACTTCGAATTTTGAACAAAATCAGAAAAGAGAAAAATATTTAAAAGGATAGGTATTGAATTAATGAATAGAAAGAAAAAAAGAACTCCAAAGAAAGTTCGCTTATTTCTGATGAAAGACATAATCTTTGATACACACACACACACAGATATATATATATATATATATATATATATATGCATACATATAAATAGATATATGCATTTATCTACCCCCCTCAGAAACGAGTAGTGTGAGACACAAAATCAACTTTTAATCGGAATATAGCCGGTTTAATTTCAGATTTTTCTTCCTACACTGGTTTTCCGAGTGTCCACGAAATAGACTGATTAAACATGGCAACTTGCATAACTGATGAAAAGACCTACAATGTAAGTAGACGTGCACATACATAGTTGTATGGGCGATTTTGAAAAAAAATAATTGCTTTACCCTATCTAAAAAAAGTTTAGGCTGACCTACTATTTACCCATAACTATAGTTAGAAGAAATAGATTCATGCTTTTCCTCAGGGCATAAGTACGAAGTAAAACGCAAACGTTAGAGTCCAGGTGGTACAGCAAAATAGTCGTACCAACTCAGACACAGTTTGGAAGAAATCAGTTATATTTTATCAGAGAGAGCGGATTTTCATATAATCGACAACCTGTTAATAGTTGTCAACGCCTTCGCAATGCGTATGTTGAAACCACTTTAAATAAATGAGATATTGCAGCTGAGGTATGTAAACTGGGGTACTAAATTCGGTGGCTTGCCGCAAATAAAAATCAAGGAAGCCGAACTCTAGAAAACAGCTGTCGTACGGCCACTTACCTTCTATCTCACAAACAATCCTAATGAGACGAAAAAAATAATCGGGATACTGCTGGTGAAGAAAAAACGCTTAAGCAATGTTCAATTAAAGACAACTACACATGAGCACGCCATTGTTGGCCAACTGCAGTCTAGATGACCTGCTGAGAGGGATATGACACAAAGCAATTTTATGGTGCGGATCCGGGAATGTTAGAGCTTTGGGGAATGCGGAGTACCCCATCACTGACTTCACTCCCACGTCCACTCTTGCCCGGAGTGGTAGCACCTGATATAGTCCAATCTATGGGCCAAATAAAACTAAACTGTGTGCATATGTTAAAATAAATTATTTGTAATCGAACTGTTTTTGACCATGAAACTGTCTACTTATGCTAAACTGAATTGTTTGAAATAGAACTATTTATATGCACAAAAATGGATTTGGCATTAAATAACCAGCCTCTAGATAACATCATCTTATATCACACAATTTTGAAGATGACTGTTATCTAGCGGCTGGGACTGTAGAATACACCGAGTGCTTCTCTGCAGAGGGGTAAGACCCACCACCCAATGAGTGTCCTTATAATGACATTAATAATCTGACGGTGAGGTTTCAGTGATGCTGGAGCTTTGGGGAATTCGGAGCACCCCTTCATTGCCATTGTTCCAAGGTCCACTCTGGCCCAGAATGGTAGCACCTGGAAGGGCCCTATTTATGTGTTAAATGGAACTAACTGCATATTTATGATAAAGTGAATTGTTTGAATTCAAACTGTTTGACAAAACCGAATAGCTTCAATAGAAATGTTTTTAACAATTAAACTGTGTACTTACATTTAAACAGCTTGCTTATGCTAAACTGAATAGATAGAAATGGAACAGTTTTCGACATTGAAATTGAACTTACACTAATTGAATTGTTTGATATAGAACCGTTTTGATATTTAACTGTGTACTCATGCTAAACTGAATTGTTTGAAATAGAGCTGTCTTTTTGGATAAAAATGGATTTGACGTTAAATAACCTACAAAGGTTGATATGCCATAAAACCAAAACAACCAACCAACATTGTATGACAACTGAAGCTTCAAACAGGTTCATTGGTGCGGGAGGCCTTCAACTAGCAGGACTAAATTCAACGTCGAGTCGATAAAGTAGATGGAGTGTAGCAATCGACGGTTGACTATCTGCATAGTTGCAGGGCAGCTGAACATAAAAAAAGGAAATTTCTCAGAACATTAACACAGAAAATTTTGTCATGTCTGAAAATTAACGGGATGGGGTAGGCTGAGCACCCAGCAGTTCCTGGTCGAGAAAAAACATCACCGTAGTGAAATCAATATTCTATTCACCGGATTTTGATCCGTTGGACATATTTCTTTTCCTCAACCTCAAGAAAATCATAAAGTTAACCCGTTTTAAATGTGTGGAAGCAATCAAGAGCTACGCTGAAGGGGATCCCACAAGAATCTTTCTAACTGTGAATTTGAAGCGTGGCAGAGAATGGTAGGAGAATACATTAGGCTCAAGGAGGCCTAATTGATGGGGAAACCTAGTAATTTGTTGTTTTGAATTAAAAAGAATTGTTTATCATCGTAGTCTCTGATTATCTCATGTTAGCAAGTGAATCTTACCTCGTATAGCCATTTTCCATTAAGTTGTGATAAAAAAGGCATTTAATTTGATGATCTCATAAAGGAGAAACTGATTTTAATCGTCATTGACTCTTTGAATATATCAGATCTATATTTGGTCTAACAGTGCTTTATCTAACACTAAAGCAAACTTCATTATATATATATATATATATATATATATATATATATATATATAATATATATATATATATATATATATATATATATATGCGTGTGTGTATGGGTTTTTTGTCGGCAAGTCATTGTTCAAATAGGCTTTGTTAAAAAAACACGGTACATTTTTCTTTGTGATCTTCATGTGTAGACTTTCAGGTTTTCTTGTTGCTTTCTGTACATCGAAATCAAGATGATAGAGAAATTGCCCCATATTTTTACCCAAGCACTTTTCCAAACGGTTTCAATAGTCTTCCTCAGGGGAACTATGGATTGTGGTTATCATTTGTTTGGCGTAAGTTTTATCTAACTGGACGTTTTTTTTTAAATGATTGGTTCATTCAGTTATGTGGGCTTATAAGCTTTTTGAGATTTTAATATTAAAACAAATTCTCATAAAACCCTATAGTTTAGTCAGAAAGGTATTTAAAAACTGTTGGGAGAGCAGGAAAAATAAAAAATCAATAAATGACTGCACAACCCCATGACGGTCTTAATACTATCATTTTCAAATATAAAACAAGGGTAAACTAATGGTAATGAGTCTGTCACGAACAAGGGAGTAGATATCTATTCTTTCTCATTATATATATATATATATATATATATATATATATATATATATATATATATATATATATATGTATGTATGTATGTATGTATGTATGAATGTATGTAAGTGGGCGACCAGAAAGGTCCCTTTTCAATAGCTACTTGAAGGTGTAGGGGAGGGCGCTACTCCTTTCCCTGGATTGCTCCACTTTACCCTTGATACCTACCTTATATTGCTAGGTGTTAAGCAAGGAGGTATCAAGAAACATTTTAAAAGTCTTTTCTATGACGCGACCTGGAATTGAACTCAGGTCTCCCAGGACATTGGCAAACACTCTACCCATTGGGTCAATGAGCCGATTATATATATATAGTAAAGTAAAGTTGGCGACCATAGTCGAGGGTGACCCTAAGGCTCCCTTTTCGATAGCTACTACACCAAGGTGTAGGGAAGGGTGCTACTCCTTTCCCAGGATTGCTCCACTTTACCCTTGATCCATACCTTATAATGCTGAGTGTTAAGCAAGGCGGCATCAAGTACCATTTTTTGAGTCTTTGGTATGACTCGACCTGGGATTGAACCCAGGTCTCCCGGGCCATTGGCGAACACTCTAACCGGATGTATATATATGTATAAATATATATGATAATAAATTAATAATATGTTGATAATATACTGATCATATACGTTTCTGTTTTTATGAATAAAGAAAACTCAATATAGCTGAGAAATCATATCAAAATTTCATCGTGCAGACTCTGATTCATCCGCTCAACGGCACTTGGTGACTGTCAGTTTCTGGTATATGCGATCATCGAAACAACGTGAGAAAATGTCCCAAAGCACTGTTGATTTCATATCTATGATATTCTAACTTATATATGGTTTGTTTTATTAATTTAATTGTATATCAAACTTCCTGGTTTAATTTAAACAAAAGCTATCTCTATAAAAGAACAGAAGTGATGCTATTTAACCCATAGATCTGGAGATATGTGGGTTTATACTTACCCCAAGGCTATTCAAGCGAAAATGAATGTTATAGCTTGACTATATATATATATATATATATATATATATATTATGTATAAGTAAAATAAAGTTGGTGACCGTAGTCGAGGGTGACCCGTAGTCTCCCTTTTTATTAGCTACTACACAAAGGTGTAGAGGACCACACTACTCTTTTTCCCAGATAGCCCCTTTTTACCCTTTATTCATAACATGCTGAGTGTTAAGGAAGGTGGAATCAGGTACCATTTTTTGAGTCTTTGGTATGACTCGACCAGGGATTAAGCCTCGGTCACCCAGGCCATTGGCGAACACTTAACCCACAATCCTAATATATATATTTATTTACAATGTTGTATATATCTATTTTAGAATGATTTTACGAATAGGAGGGAAAAAATTATGTCAGCAGGCAAAATTTTCCATCGTTATATAGATTTTGCATAAAAACACAAGATATTTCCTCGTCAAAGCTATGATTCATTTCTATAAGAATTGTTAAAAATTAAAGTACATCCCTAGTACCTTTTCTTCATAATTCTAACTCATTTATTTCTCTCTTGCTAGGTTGATTTTCAATTGATAAATATGTAAATTTTAAAGATACAACATTTGCTTTAAAATGCACATTTTTAGATCAGACTGACGTGACAATATTGGATTAACGGAATCGTCCAAGTGGATACTTGCTTCTATGAGAAATTAACCAAAATAAGTAGATCTAATGACTATGTTAAAAGCAGCATTAAAGTCATTCAATTCTTATTCAATGTTTTCCCGATGAAATGTCACAGATCAATTATCCGAAATTTCGACGTAAATACGGAGGTTATGTTGTGTGAGTTTAATGTTCGTGACCAGGGAATTGTACGAGAGAAATACAAATATCTAATTAGTTAATGTTGTGGTCAAATTGAGAGCGAGAGAATAAAGTTAGGATGTATTTTTGAGAAATGAACAAATACGTACTTTGCGCGCCAAAAAATCAATTTTCGGACGCTAAAATAAAGACACCGATATAAATCCTTTTGGAAGGAAACGTGGAGAAATAACCTGATTGAAATAGGATCGATATCGATATATTCTATTATAAGTTCGTGGACTGAGTAGTCCGGGTTGGAAATGTAAAGATAATAGAAATAGATTGAAGAATGAAAAGTATACCAAGATTAATCTTTAAAAACTTTTAAAATAATGTACAAGAAAATTGTGCAGAATATAAACACTAAATATGGCTGAAAGAAATGGAGATTACTGTAAAAAATGCGGTGTAACGTTTTGATTTATGTTTCTATTAACCAGCTTGTTAGTAAGTTCACATACATTTTTTTTTCTAAAATAAAGGATTTATTTTATAAGTTGTATTACCATGACCAGAAAATCCGGCAAACACGTGACATACGGAATCACTGGACTACTGTAGGGACCTTATTAGGTCTCATCAGCCATTTATAGGGTGATCTCCACCTCTGGAGATTTAACCAATGACCACAGAATGCACATCCAAAACTCTACCACAGAACTACTGGTCATCATTGTACACAACTGATGACAAATTAACTAGGCATGGTTCGGTCTGCAGTGAGGGAGATCACGGTATATGCTGCTGCTGAGACTCAATAAAGCCGAAAGAGCTGTCCAGTTGTTTCATATGTCACAAGCAGTGCTTGCTGAATTTCCTGGTCATGGTGATTCAATTTGTAATAGTTAATAACTAGTTTAAAGCAGCTGGTGTGCTTACCCAAAGGCAAAAAAAATAAATAAATAAATAAAGGAAAGAAAAAAGGGGGTCGAATTGCACCGATACCGTATAATAATAATATTGATTGATATAGTTATAAATAAGGAGTGGTCATTATCATGGATAGAGGATATATATCAAAGTTATTATAGTCCAGACATTGTGTCAACGGTGAATGGTGAATGTCACTTTCTTCTTGTTTGTTTCCCACATTTTGACGTCTCGAATAATTTGCCATAAAGTAGCACTCAATAAGTAAATAAATACTATTGGTTTTTAAAAAAAGCAATATCACTTAGAAATCTTGATACTAAAACTGGCTCGCCAAAATTACATATCCATATTGATCACCATTAAATTGATTTCAAACTGAAACTGATTTAAAGAAAAAACAATCAAACCCACTAATAGATTTTTACCGCCTTGAAATATTAAAAAGAGAATTGAAAAGATGAATGGGTTTCCTTTGAAAACTTTTTGTGAAACCTAACAAAGAAAATAAAATTAACAAATATAACAAACGAAATTCACATAATTGTTCTTTTATATAATTGCAGTCAACAGAAACTTGACCAAACAAGATTGCTTACAGCAAACTATCTTGTACATTGACTTTTCTTATCTCAAACAAACATCAATGAGATATATTCAAGATTCATTTTACTTATCTGTTAAAACTAAAAAGATACCATTTTATTCCTCTGTTAACGATAGCTTTTTTCAGTTTTACTTCATTTGATTTAACATTCATTCAGAATTCTTTAAATTTTACCAGTTGATTAATTATTCAGTCTTTTTCCTTCCAAAACCTCAGACAAATCATCGGTCCAGATTATCTCTATATATATGTTTTTCAGAACAAATCATACAAGTATTTAGAATATTATATGAATAAAAAAGCCAGACTCAAGAACTATACCCATTATAATTCGACAGTTTATTATTTATCTCGTAAATAGTTGGAAACATTTACTTATATAGAAGCATAAACACGTGATAAGAAAATTTAATATAAACTAACACATGCTATTTTCAAAAGTAATATTAAATAAGGTCGAAAAATAGACGTAAGAGATCTGTTTGTGTTGGACTTTGATGATATTTTATTTTGTTACTTTGATCATTGGTGTGTATCGGCTGTTGAAACAAACACCTAATATCTGTCCAGGCATAGACATGTAACTGTTTTTTCTTTCAAAAATCAAACAATCGAAGAAAAAAGCTTAGAGCAGTTTCCTTCATTCTTTGGCGTGAAAGATTATTGAGTGATGAAACTATGTTTAATTTTGTCCAATTTTTTTGTTGATGATAACTCCTAAGGAGGTTGACCATTGATCGTCCTCTGAGTCAAATCTCAGATGTATAAACGCTAAAGGTCTACATTTAAGACCTTGGCACATGAATACACACACACACACACACACACACACACACACACACACACACACACACACATATATATATATATATATATATATATATATGTGTGTGTGTGTGTAGTTGTGTGTGTGCGCATACACACACACACACACACACACACACACACACACACACACACACACATATATATATATATATATATATATACATATATATATATATATATATATATATATATATATATACGAGGTGCATACGATAAGTTTCCAGACTTTTTTCGTATGGGCACGTTTATTGATTGTACACGCATGAAACTCTAGTCCTCTTCAAAGTTATCTCCTTCGGCTGCAATGCACTTGTTTCACCGTTCCAACAACTTCTGGAAGGCCCCATGGAAGTCCTCTTCTGTGAGCGTGTCAATGACCTTCGTCACAGCCTCTTTCATCTCCTTAATTGTCTCATAACGACAGCCTCTGAGCTTAGAGAATAACCAAAAGTCACAAGGAGCAAGGTCTGGACTATATAGAAGGTGAGGAACTGTCTTTATGCCCATCTTGGTCAAATAGTCTGTGACAAGGATGGAGTTGTGGACTGGTGCATTGTTCCGGTAGAAATGCCACTGACTCAATTTGAATCTCTTCCTGAACTTACTTAAAACCTCAACATTGTAACCCTAACCCTAACCCTTTGGCCCATCAATTCTTGTGTATTGACTTCCTTACTCCTCCCACACCTCTCATCATCCCTCACGGACTCCCTGCATTCCTTGAATCTCTTATGCCACTAAAAAAACTGATGCTTTATTCATGCAAGATTGTTAAAAAGCAGTCTGAAGCATTCCATACGTTCCTGGAGTATTTTTTCCATGTTTAGAACAGAATTTTATTGCATATCGTTCTTCTAAAGTGACAGATTGCATTTTTGAAATTAACCAGCTGTGACTATAAGGCTTTAGTAGGGTGTATTCCAATTGCTGCTGTAGCTGTTCCTTTGAACCTGAAATCATAAAAATGGGCATTCATCTGATAACATGTATAGCAATAACATACCAAAGTTTCAAGTGTCTACGACAATTTTAAATATACATACGAAAAAAGTCTGGAAATTTATCGTATGCACCTCATATATATATATATATATATATATATATATATATATATATATATATATATATATATATATATATATTAAAGATAAGAGAATAAACAATCGTATAAAAAGTGTTTTTGAAGTAAAATGGCTCAAAATGAATGCCTGTAGTGTAGTATTATAGGAAAGAAATTCAAATATCTCCCTCTTACCTTTTATTATCGTTCCATTTATTTATTCTAAAAAAAAACGCAATCCTTAATATATATGCTTGCATACGAGTCCGTATTGGCGTGTGTGCATGTATACTGATCTCCTTCTCTGTCTCACTTTTTCTCTCAACACACACATATATATATATATATATATATATATATATATATATATATATATATATATATATATATATATATATTCACAGAATATATCTCTTGAACAATTCGACGGCATTTAACTAAGAAAGGTTTTAATAACGTGAAACTCATGCCGAGGCCTCGCCTTCTTCCTCGCCATAAAACCTCCCGTTTACAATTTTGCTTTTGATTATCTAACTTGAGATGTGGATAAAAGGAAGGAAGTGTTGTTTCAGATGAGTGAAAATTCAACCTCGATGGCCCAGATGCTTTCCTGAGTTCGTGGCATACAAAAAAATGTCCAAAAAGAATTTATTACCTGGACACAGCGGGGGTGGATTAATTAGGTTCGGGTGTTCATTTTCGTATAATAGAACCCTTGAGTTACACGAAATAAAAGGCCGTGAAGCAGCTGCTTGTTACATTGACATGTTAAGAAAGGCATGGCTAATTACTGAAGGTCCTCGTCTATGCGGACAAAACTGTGTTTTTCAGCAGGACAATGCTGCAGTTTATAATGCTCATGGGTCGAAGAGGGTTTTTTTTTAACAAAAAACTAAGTTCAGCTTTTGAGCAATCCACCGAGCTCTATAGATGTAAACCCAATCGAGAATGTCTGGTGATAGATGGCAAATGATGTTTATAAACATGGATCGTAATTCCAAACTGCAGATTCACGTCGTGCTGCTGTTATGCATCCTGAACGAGCATCCCAAGCAGAAATTAAAAATAAGTATGCCAAAGCGAATTTTCGAAGTAGTTAACAAAAATGGAGCATATATATATATATATTTAATTGTCGTTACGACTTACTTGTTCTGCATTTCATATTTTTATATGCATGCTCTTATCTTTATCACCAACCAAAATATACTTTCTCGTTTTTTGTTTAAATTAATCAGTTAAAAGCTTAAAATTTTCTATTCTTTGTTGATAAACTACATTTTCTAATTAAATATAAATGTTTCGCAAATATTTTTTGATTAAAGTAACAGTAGTTTATATTTTTGAACACTTGTATCTGGTCGTAAGATTTTGACCAGGAGTGTACTTGAGCAGGCAATGATTAAGTCTCCGTTTAAAGACACAAATCAGGAATTTGGTTGGGCAGATCTTCCACTAAAAAGAACCTCTCAATCACTCAGCACTCAGCCGAAGCCTTCTTCTTCAAAATAAACAAAAACTGCCGTTAGAGTAGGGGTTGGGTCGTGTACGAGTAAATTTTGGTCAATACGCATTCGAAATGTCCAGACATCCCATTTTGCCATTCAACAATCATCGCATAAAATTGATATATATATATATATATATATATATATATATATATATATATATATATATATATATATTGACTTCTAGACTCCGCATTTACATCTCAGGTATATCATCTTTTCCATTTATTAAGCAAAACACTTTCGTAACTGGACTATATCGTAAAAGAATAGAAAGGCGCTTGTTTTTGTATCATAGAGTTTAACTTTTCCGAAGCAGTGAATATACATCTGTTTGACCCATGATTTTAGCTTTAGAAAGTAGTACGGAAACGTCAGAGAACTAACATGTGATTTTTGCCAATAAAACGAAGATTATTGATTCTCCGAGACACAAGTAGAGGAGACTCACCACTGGCAGAAATTTAGTTTCACATACAGGATATAACGAACCTGATATACATTCAAAACTCCATCGAAGAAATCAACCAAGTAAGATGTACACGACATACGAAACACTACTGGAGAAGCAAGGACGAAATCATGAGTGACGTTCTTTATTGGACCCCAACACAGTGAAGTGCCAGTGTTGGCCGACTAGCCTGATCTTATTTACATCAGCTCTTGGTAGACACAGGATGTAGTTTGAAGTACCTGCTGAGAGGCTTGGATATAGGGACGGACGGGGAGAGAGAGAGAGAGAGAGAGGCGGAAAATACGTGTTGACAGCGCGATTTGATTACCCCCCCTCTCTCTCTCTCACACACACACACACATATATATATATATATATATATATATATATATATATATATATATAAATAATGTGGTTTGCAATAGCTATAAATAAACAGACCTCACTGTCAGTCATATGGCTTATCTATAAATGAAGATGGCGTACAAACCGAATTACCGGCTCTTGGTGATTATCATTAAACTAAACACACACACACACACACACACACACACACACACACACACACACACACACACACACACACACACACACACACACACACACGTATTTATAACTATATATATATATACTTGAGTAATTAATATATTTCATATATATATATATATATAGAGAGAGAGAGAGAGAGTTATAAATACGTGTGTGTGTGTGTGTGTGTGTGTGTGTGTGTGTGTGTGTGTGTGTGTGTGTGTGTGTGTGTGTGTGTGTTTAGTTTAATGATAATCACCAAGAGCCGGTAATTCGGTTTGTACGCCATCTTAATTTATATATAAGCCATATGACTGACAGTGTATATATATATATATATATATATATATATATATATATGTTCATTACTCAAGTATATCACTAATATTAGCAATGCACATATATACCAGCCCATGCCTAGACAGTAGAGTGTTCACCAATGGCCCAGGAGACCAGGATTCAATCCCAGGTTTTGTCATACCAAAGACTTAAAATACATGGCACTTGATACATCCTCGCTTAATATTCAGCATTATAAGGTACATATCAAGGGTAAAGTTGAGCAATCCAGGGAAAGGAGTCGCACCCTCCCTTGTCGTAGTTACTGAAAAAAAAAAACCTTCTGGTCACTCTCGACGACTGTCGCCAACAACTTACATACACGAAGGTCATTCAAAAATTTCTAATGCACACCCAGAAAAAAGAGCCATAGCTGAACATATTTTCTGTAGCAATACACTAATACTGCTTATAAAATCTTAAAAAATAATTCAAATTTTTGTTGTAATTTATTTGCTGTTCAGGTCCAACACAAAAATGAAAGGTTTACAAAAATCTAAACCTTGATGCGGCTTCATCATCATCATGTCGCGCTGGTATCACGGATATCCCTAACCCTCTTTCGTCACACCTCCCTATCGTTCATCGCCCTAGGCAGGTCTTCAGGACAACATCCCGTATCCTCACATAGCTGCTGAATGTATGTTCGTGCTGGTCGTCCTGCTTTTGCACGGCCATGTGTGGGGGTCCATAATAGTACATCTCTTATGAGCTCGTCCCTGCTTCTCCAGCAGTGTCCTGCATGTCTGGTTCGTCTAACTTGAATAGTTTTCGTGATGGGAGGCAGGTGACCGTACAGTTGGTTTCTTGTGGGGTGTTGCCGCCAGGACTTGTTCAAGATTGCATGCAGCATTCTTGTGTAATTGCCGTCTAGCTTCTTCTCCAGCCGTTTTGTTAGCGTCCATGTAGTGCACCCGTATAGCACTGCGGCTTACAACCTTTTAAATAACCGTCGGAGAACTATACATATTTCAGTTTCATTTTTGTTTTAGATATTAAGTATGAAACAATATTGTGATTTTTCTATTTAAAAGAATTATTTATGATTTCATGTTGAAGTCGCTTACTGAATTTTGTAAATGAAGGCTAATAGAAGAATATTTAGAATAAAAAACAGCACTCTTACAATTCTTAAACAAGTTTCGGGTGCTGAAAAACTTGTTTAAGTATTGTAATATCGTTAACTTTTTCTTTGCTTTGGTTTCTTTGTTCAAATGGCATATCAACCTTTGTAGGTTATTTAATGCCAAAGCCATTCTTCTAGAAGAACAGTAGTAGTACTATTTAACCCATAGCTGAGAGGATAAGGGGGTTCATACCTTTCCCAAGGGTATTTGCCCGAAAGTAATAGAGCGTCTGGAATATGAACTCGCTTACTATGATTCTGCAGTTCATCGCTTTAACCATTACGCCACGAGAACCCCCCCTTTTTCTTTGAAATAATTCTCAGAAGAGTACGGTATTAGTTATAGTTCAGAGGGTTTTAAAATACAAGGTATACAAATACCTAACAATCAACATTTAAAATCTTTCAACTGAGCAAAGAAATGGAATCGCGACATTTGTTGATAAAATAAAAAAAAAACAAGTTAGATTTGATTAAAAAATTGAATATGCATTTGATATATTTTACTGTTATGGGAGGTGCGCTTCGAGTAACTGTTATCATGTTGGAAATGGAATCAGCCACCAAAGTTTAAGTGTAATTTTAAGAGCCATTCGACTCTAATGTAGGAAAAAAAGAATAAGAAAAATTTTCAGAAAAATCCCCTCGATTTATTACAAAAAGCCAAACATTTCCTGACCCAGCTAGGATGATCATAAAGAACGGTTAGTTTTCTCCCCTACAGATAGAAAGAATGTATACACATTTAAATCGAGGAGAATATGAAATATACGGAAAAGCAAGAACCTCCAAGTCTAATTGAAAATGTTAACATGAGAAGACAAATTTTATTTTTGGTTAATTAAAAAAATCATGACTTAAAAGAAGACTACGCTTTCATTCCCCATGAATAATGATTTGGAAAACGTCACGGTAGAAACATAGAAGGCAAAAAAATTATTATCAAATATCCCAACATAACTGAACTAAACAAGCTAATTTATGCAGTAGCAAAATTAGTTTCTGATAAAATCGGTTTTCCTTAAGGAACGAGAATCAAAATACAAATTCTTGATGAAAAAATAAGGCTAATGGGACAGCTAAAGAAACATTCAAGAACTATAATAATTATGGCACTTGGACTTCCTCTTTATTGGTGTTCTTTGCATATATATATATATATATATATATATATATATATATATATATATGTGTGTGTGTGTGTGTGTGTGTGTGTATAAATATATATATACACAGAGAGAGAGAGAGAGAGAGAGAGAGAGAGAGAGAGAGAGAGAGAGAGATGGTAGATTTTGGAAAAATCTAGAAATATGAGAAAAATAAGTGGAAAAGTGGATAAACCAAAATACAGACAATGATATTTCATCTTTATTTTAGAATTCTTTATTTTAGATTCTGATGAAGTCTTTCTAAAAATACAAACGAGATATCATTGTTAAATCCATTGCCAGTGTTTTGGTTTATCCACTCTCGCACTTATTTTTCTCATCTTGTCAAATTCACCAAATTCTACCATTTCCTCAAATATATATATATATATATATATATATATATATATGCTATATCTGTCCGTAACTATCCATTCATTACGAATAACCTGACTGCATTTTAGATAGACTTGGCTTCATTTTACATAGAGTAGTCGAAAACGTTCTTTTCCCCCTACCGGAGCGTCACTTGCATAGCACTGACACGCACCTTCTTTAATATTGTACAGTTGCAGTAATGGTGACGATGCTCTTGATTTTCCTTCCTTTCTAGTCCAACGACTCTTTTTTTTAACTAACACATTACTCAGATTTATCAGCATTCTATCGTCAAGATTTCGTTCCTTGTGACTTCTGTTGTTTTTCAAAATCTAAAATCGCTGTTGAAAAGAAGATTTCGCACTGCGAACAGGTATTAAGTGGAACATGTTCTTGTTGCTCAGGGCGATCGGGGGAAAAGCATTTCAAGAGTGTTTTCATGAGTAGAAGTGACAATGGAATACGTATCTGAGGTCACCAGCGTTTTGCTTTGGTATGAAATAAATCCCTATGTCAGAGTTTAGCGATATTTTCTTTAATAATAGATGACGTGATGTTTTCCAGAAAGACATCGCACAATAATAACAATAAATAATTACACTTATATATTTTTTCTAATAAAAAAGATAATTATTTCTTTATCAAAATCAGCAGGGTTTTATTATTTCTGCTAGAACATTAGCAAAATAAAAAAAAATATATCATAACTAAAATCTAAAGCAGTGAAACTAAAAGTAAAAATATGACCATTTAGTTTTCCCACTAAAAAGTTCACCTCATATGCATATATTTTTGGTGATTTTATTTATGGTTATTGTGTATCATTATCGGCTTATTTGCTTGTGGGTAGAGTGTTTGCCAACGGTCTGGGAGACCTGAGTTCAATCCCAGGTCGCGGCATACCAAAGACTTTAGAAATGGTACTTGATATCTTCTTTCTTAACACTCAGCAATATAAGGTAAGTATCAAGGTTTAAGTGGAGCAATACAGGAAAAGGAATAGCGCCCTCACCTACACCTTGGTGTAGTTGCTATTGAAAAAGGGAACTTTACTGACTTATTGTGTAGCACAGCTGTAGGTTTTGGCAATTAATATTTCCTTACCATATCCATTTTAATGGTATAATGTTCCACTGGACATGATAAAATCATGATGCCGATGATTTTTGAGAAAATGACCTCTTTATCTTAAAAATGTTATATAGTAGATTTATTTACTGTCGACACTGTACATAAATATTTCACAATCATTTCATGATAGGCTGGCTAACTTCCCGATGTTTTGGTTTTTTATTTAATTGACCTGGAATCCGTTTAACGTATATATTTGCCCGGTGCTCTAATCTGCCGCTGGTCAGAGCTGCCAGAGATGTTAGATGTAGTGTGCTGCCTTGGCCACTGAAACTGAACTATATATATATATATATATATATATATATATATATATATATATATATATATATATATATATATATATATATATATATAGTCTCAGAAACTGGGGTTCAATCCCAGGTCGAGTCATACCAAAGACTTAATGTTGCCTTGCTTAGCACTCAGCACTATGAGGTGAGGATGAAGGGTAAAGTGGAGCAATTCTTGGAATGGAGTAGTTTTTCTCTCCACCTTGGTGTAGTAGCTACTGAAATGGGTAGATTTCAGGTACTTGACTAATATCACCCACTTTACTTACATATATAAGGGTAGGTATATGTATATATTATATATAAGATGGAGACATATATATATATATATGCATAAGAAATCAAAAATAAATATATGCAAATAAATATTCCTAACTGACTAATCACTCGTGTTCACTATATATATATATTTATATATATATGTGTGTGTGTGTGTATTTATGTGTATGTGTTTTTTTATATCTATATAAATCTTATATAGATATAATGTATGTGCATGAATATATATTTGAATATAGTTATGCATATGTTTTATGAACACACACCCACACACAACTATATGTCTGCATGTGTGTGTGTGAGAGAGAGATAGAGAGAGACAGAGAGATAGAGACAGAGACAGAGAGATAGAGATAAATGTAAAAGAAGAGGAACACAGGAATATAAAACAGAGAGAATATTAACTGAAAAAGATTTGACTGAATTGAATGTTTTTAGGGATATGTGTGTCTGCTTCCGCAATGGTATATCCTCCGTACATTGTCATATATATTTATGTAGACACTGAAAGAATCTGTTCGTATGCTATTTTAAATTTGAAAATAAAATGTCTTCAAATGGTCAGGAAAGAGCATAATGCCACCGTAGCAATTAATCAAGTTCTATTCTAGTGGTTGGACCTTAGATGCGTGAGGCAATCAATTCTTTTTTCATATCTATATTTTTTAAACAATTTTTTTAGCTTTAATATTGCCGGCGGCTATATTTTCTGTCTCCCTTCCGATGAAATATTCAATCTATTCTGCTTACTCTTTTTATATTCGTTCAAAAGCCTTTAAGGTCTTTTATTTCACTGCAGAACAGGATTTAGAGGGAGGCAATGTGTGTAAATATATTTGTTATATAAAAAGTCATGATGACTATATTTTCAACTCTGTAGTTTCCATAATTTCATATCTTTCAGTCAGTAACCAATTTAGTAAATAATTGCCAATTTTGCCAAGTGGAATTCTATTACTAATAATCTATAGATTAATTAAATATCTATTTTATGTTGTATATAAGTAAACTTAAAACAGAAAGAAAAAAGCACACAATAGTCAGCTTTGTATTAGAGCAATCCACTTAAAATGTTCTATCATTGCAAATGAACCAATTCTTTATAAAATTTGTGCCCGTTCATGGAGAACATAACTTTTTAATCGTCGAAATTGTTAGTATATATTACAGAGCTGTAAAATGGTAATTAGATTGATTGATTAAGTGATTGATTGATTAATTATTAAGGCATGCTAACTTTTTTGGCTTATTTTATGCTAATAGGTTAAATATTCATGTTCTCTCTACGTTTTTGTTTATAGCTTTTTTGCAGTTGGTTTTTATAGGATATTAGGACACTTTCATATGATAAAATTATTCCTACTTTAATCATATTTATTTTATTCACAGACTAGATCCTATACAGCTACTATCACTGCAGGTCAAAGTTGACCTGGGAGTAATTACAATGAAACTCTTCAATTCTCCAGAAATGGACCTTCAGTATCAGATACAGTTTAGTATCAAACCATGAACACTGGTGATTTAATCATTTGCCACATTTCTAAACACAAACAATGATAAAATCATAGAATACCGTGACAACGAGATTCTAGTTGATTTAAGAATGATCAAGTAATGACTGGTTTTAAAGAGTGTTTCGCTTTCAAATTAACATCATTCTTTTTTTTCCTTTATATCTTTGCCCTGACGAAGATGATCTACAAAAATGTTTTCTTTTAAATCCTGGTGTTTTCCGAGTGCTTAATCCTCTTCCGCTTTTTCTCAAATCCCTTGGAAAATTTGAAAATTATCGAATCCATAGTTCCATATCTTTCTCTTTTCATTGCCTGAAAAAAAAGACACATAGTTCATAAGTATCATGTCGTGATACCAGTACTGATCTCCTTGACCCTCTATCGACACCAGTCACAATCGTCCATTGCTCCTGGTGTGTCTTCGAGGCTACATCCTGTATCGGCACAGAGCTGTTGTATATAGGTTCTAGCTAGTCTTCCTGCCTTTGATCGTCCATGTGGAGGTGTTCACAGGAGTATGTCGCTTATGAGCTCGTCCTTACTTCTCCATCAGTGTCCCGCATGCCTGTTTTGTATTACTAGGATAGTTTTCGCGATAGGTGGTAGGTGGCTGTTTCGTGGGGTGTTGCTTCCAAGACTCGTTAAGTAATGTTCACATCATTCTTGTGTAATTGCCCTCAAGCTTTTTCTCCATACAATTAGTTAGCATCCATGTACTGCATCGTTATAGCAGTATCGACACGACCGCTGCTTGGAAAAAAACTGTTTTTTTTTCATCGGTTAGGTCTGACTTCCATATGACCGATAGCCAATCGATAGCTGTCCATGCTTTTCTAGTCTTGTGTTGATGTCTGTCTCGTTTGATGAGACATTGCTTCCGAGGTAGGTGAACTTGTCCACTAGTTTCAAAGGCCCATCCTTACGGAATACCTCTGCTTTAATCGAAGAGACAACATCTCTCTCAGCATATAGTTAAAATAATTTAATCGAAAAAGTCTATATACTTATACGTTTAATTAATGGAAAGTTTATATTATCAGCCTAAAAAGACAATTTTTTTATTTTTAGAATGAAAAAAGAAATTTAGTCTCCGCCCTCTCTCTCTCTCTCTCTCACACACACACACATTCTCTCAAACACACGCGCACACATACACACACAGACATAAACAGGCGTGTCCAACATTCATCTGTGAAATATAGGAAATGTCATCAGAATTGTAGACTAATTTTTCAAAAAATCTCGTGTTAGACAGGGAGGTGTCCTTGCGGTGCAATTGTTAAAGCCAAATCGTTGCAAGTGAGTTCGAACTCCAGGCCCACGATTACATTCACTTTCAGTCAAATTCCCTTGGAAAAGTTTTGAATCCTCTTATCCTCCCAACTATGGGTTAAATAGTACCCCTACCGTTCTTCTAAAAGGATAGATTTGGCATTAAATAACCCAAGAAGGTTGGTATACCATTAAATAAAAACAAACTCGTATAAGACGAAGAAGTCAATGACAGAGATCGAAAAAATACTTTAAACACATATACCTAAAACCAGCAGCAGTCACTGAAATATAGTGGGTGCTAATCGACAGACAACCAAAAGAAAGAAAACCAGGAAATATTTATTTTTGAAGTAAACGCCCTAAGCGGAATCAAATAGAAAATATGTAATCCGAAGTTTCCTCCCCACACCAGATGATACTTTATAGCCGCTGCGAATGAAATGCCCCCCTTTATTGGTGCTCGTGGGCCATCTTTAAACCTGAATCCGACGCGGGAAATGATCTTTTATATTCTGGAAGCTAAATAGAAGCAGCAATAGTAAAATTATTTGGGACTTTGAAATACAAACGGATCACCCAAGCCACGTTAGAAGACCAGATCAATTTCAATAAGTGAAAAGAAATGAATTAATTAAAAGTCTTCACCGTTCCACAATATCACAGATTAAACGTAAAAAGAATTAGATGAAAATACAGATCTTATCTATGAGTTAAAGAATTTGTACAACAGGAATAATAGTTCTTGGCACATTCCTGAAAAACATCGAAAATCACAGGGGAAAAAGAAAATCAGTTTGAGAATTGAGACTGTCCAGACCCTTGCATTAATGGAATTGGCAAGAATATTGAGAAGAATCATCGAGAGCTGTTACCTGAATATCAGTTAAGTAAAGTTAGATGGTTTGGCATACAAACCCTTAATGGTTATTTAATGACAAATCATATTTATACATATAAAACATTTGTAAGCGAAACGATTTTTTTTATTTGTAAGCGAATAGATTTTACTTTATTTTCAAACGCGTTTAGATTATTTGTTTGCTCCAAGTTGAATGGTTCGAAGTATTGTCATCTAACACTGATAATTCCGTTTAATATCCATCTTTTGCTTGCTCACAGTTTATTGTTTCAAGCATTGTATTTTAAGATTAGTAATTTTATATATCAAGTATTTCTCTTTAAAACGAATAAGTAGCAGACAGCTATGTGTTTTGCAATAACGATTAATCTTAAGACAAAGATAGGACAGCTTTTCTTGTTCCATAGATGAGACTCTTACAGCTTCTAGCAGTCTGGGACAGAGCGGAACTGATAATTAGGATAATGAAGGAGTACTCCACTTTAATAAAACTGCAAGACTATAACTTCACTTTCAAATGCCTTTTACTCTTATACAGGCCACACTATAGGTTTTAAGCAATGCTAATAAACACTAATAATTCTATTCAGCATAATTCATTTGTTTGCACGCAGTAAAATGATTTCAAGCATTGCAATCTAATACTAATAATTCAATTCAATATAAATCAATTCTCTGTGGAGAGTTAAATGTTTTCAAGAATAGAAAAATATAAAATAGTCCTATCTGACCCAAAGATCAGACCCAGAAAGTATGACTACTGTGAGTCACAGAGGGCCTGGGAGTTAGGGCAATGAAGGGCTACTCCAAATTCCTCAAAGCTTCAAGCGACTAACTGCCGAAATCTCACCAGAAAATACCTGGACATAGGTAAGAAAGACGAACGTTATGAGAGAAAAATCTTTTTAATAGCAACACAAAACACAACCATAGGGACAAACCATGTGAAAGAGAAAATAGTTAAGACGTGACAGAATAGCTATTGAAGATTATGAGGTGATAGAAGCAAAACGATTAACCACATAATAATCGAATTTAACAAACTAGCATGGACAGTCTACAAGACACAACTGTTTGGTGAAGGTGATTAAATAGGAATAGAGTTAGAAATTAGAATTTGCCCATACTAGCAACTGGTAGAAGCACAAACCTGAAACCCACCAGGAAAATTAATTCGCAGGGATTTTGAGGATGAAACCGATCACTTAATCCCGGCCAGGAGACTAGATTTAGTGATTATGAACGAAAGACAGAACTTGCAGACCCGGCAAACCACAGAGTGAAAATCAAAGAAAGAGTAAAAAGAGAAAAGTTCTCGGTCGTTGCAAGAAAACAAAGCTGTGGAACATGAGAGTGACTGGTATTTGAATTGTCATTGGCATCGTTGGAAAGGTGCATAAGGGTTTTGAAAAAAACACTGGAAGAGTTTGAAATCAGAGAAAGAATCCTGGTTTATGCATACAGGATTTTGTCTTATGATTAAATTTCATTCGTTTGCAAAATTCCTTGTAGATTATCTTACCTAATCAGTTGTGCCTCATTTTGTTAAGAGAAGAGTCCTGAAGACTTGAGAAGACTTGATGCCATTCAGACCAGAGTGAAAGACTATCAGCTAACTTTGGTGTGAAAAACCTACAAGGAGTTTTAATGATAATAATAATAATAATAATTATTATTATTATAATTATTATTATAGATGGATCACCTGATCTTAGCCAGACGATCAGACCTCATAATAACCAACAAAAAAAAAAAAAAAGAGAATTTGTTGAATTGTGAAGTTTGCTATCCCAGCAGACCACAGAATAAAATTGAAAGAAAGTGAAAAGAAGGATAAGTCCCTCGACCTAACTAAGTTATAGAAAATCTGCGGAACATGAAAGTGACGGTTATAGCAATTGTAATTGGTACTCTTCGTACATTCACCAAAGGATTGACATCGAGATTGGAGGACTTTGAAATAAGAGGACGAGTAAAGGCTATCCAAACAACAGCATTATTAAGATCGTCCAGAATACTGCGAAGAGTCTTGGAGATTTGAGGAGACTCATTTGCACTCAAACTCCAGTGAAAGACTATCAGCTAACACTGATGTATAAAACCCTCAAGGAGCAAAATAATGATAATCAGTAAAACAATGATATTATTAAAAACATACCTTCTCATTGATATGTCAGTGCCAAAAGACAAAATATCGATCAATAAGGGTGATAAAATAAGTAGATACAAAGACCGAAGAATATGAAAAAAGAAAATATTGCATCGTAAAACGAGCTCTTAGTATGACCAGAAAATGGAAAGATAAACACATTAACAAGAAAAGTCGCAGTTTCAGCTTATATGAAACAACTGCTCAACTGTTTCTCTCCTTAGCTGAATATAGTCAATGTAATTGGAAATGAAACCCGAAAAACTGGCTGAAGCATAAAGTCCATATAATCACGAACTTCACTCACCCTATGTAAAGTGAAGGATTGTAAGAAATCGAAAGGAAAGTTGAAACTGAATTGATAATAAGATGCTCACCAGAAAGAAGCAGACCTGAATGGATGACGAAAATTAAAACTATACTGAATTAAAACTACCTCGAAAAATGAACCATACCCAGTACTTATAGACCGATAATATGTTTATCTATGATGTGGAAATTCTTGGGAACACAACTAAGAGAAGAAATGTATTACTTGCTTGTAGGCCGTTGACTATTTACAGAAGGACAAATAAGAAACAGCTGGAGAAAGAAGGAACAAATGACCTACTATATATTGAGCAGACCCCCCAAAAAAATAAAAGCCTAAACAAAGTGGAAAAACGCAGCCGTAACATGAATTGCTTGGCTATAGTCCTGCACTCGTGGAAAAAGATTGTCTAAAAATATATAGAATGTTACGACAAAATCATAAACTTTATCACGAAATCAATAGAAAACTGCGGGAGGGAATTGATAGCAGTGGGGTCAAACAACAGCAAAGATAAAAATTAGAAGCGGTTTCTTACAGAGAGACTTGTATTCGCTTCTGCCATTTGTTATAACAATGTTACAACTAAACTGCGCTCATAAGAATTGAATCCCGAGCTCCACATTTAAAAATTATAAGGAAAAATTAATCAGCGCATGAATATGGATGATATAAAGGTATTTTGAAAATATGAGAAAGAATTGGTGTCTCTGAGCAAAGAATGATATTATACAGCCAGGATATAGGAATGGAATTAGGCATAGAAACTGTGTCATGCTCATATTGAGAACTGGTAAAAGGGAACTGTGGAAAGAATTGAGCTTTCAAATCAGGTAAGCATAAGGACGTTTAGTGAGAAGGAAAACTCCAATTAATTGGAAATATTGGAAGCAAACATATTCAAATAAGAAGATATGAAAGTAAAAATAAGAAAAGTGTTCTAAAGAAGAACGAAAAGGTTTCTAGAAACCTTACTCTGTTGCAGAAATATCAATAAAGGGATATATACCTAGGTAGTCAATCTTGTAAGGTAATTGATACCAATCTTTAAAATAGATAAGTGCGGGGCGCAGACGAATGGGCAAAAAGAACAATAAAGTTGACGACTTTACATTCAAGAAATTTATAGATAGATCGTATGTGTCAAGAAAAGAATCATCATCATCATCATCATCATCATGCTGGTAGCACGGATATCCCTGACCCTCTCTCGCCACTTTTCCCTATCGTTCATCGCCTCTGATAGGTCTTCTGGACTCCCGTATCCTCACATAGTTGCTGAATGTATGTTCGTGCTGGTCGTCCTGCTTTTGGTCGGCCCTGTGTGGGGGTTCGTAAGAGTACATCACTTATGAGCTCGTCCCTGCTTCTCCAGCCGTGTCCTACAAGTCTGGTTCACCTAACTTGAATAGTTTTCGTGATAGGAGGCAGGTGGTCGTACAGTTGGTGTCTTGTGGGGTGTTGCCGCCAGGACCTGTTCAATATTGCTCGCAACATTCTTGTGTAATTGCTGTCTAGCTTCTTCTCCAGCCGTTTTGTTAGAGTCCATGTAGTTCATCCATATTGCAGTATCGATGCAACCGCTGCCTGGAAGAAACTGCGTTTCATTTTATCGGTCAGGTCTGATTTCCATATAATCGATAGCCTATTGATAGCTGTCCATGCCTTTGTTAACCTCGTGTCGATGTCCTTTTCGGTTGATGAGACGCTGCTTCCTAGGTAGGTGAATTTGTCTACTAGTTCAAGAGGGGTTCCGTCTAGAGTGGAGATGTCACCCGTTTGATTATAGCACATATATTCCGTTTTGTGTGCATTGACATAGAGGCCTATGCCTGCGGCTGCTCGTTCCAAACTATGCAGTAGTGTTTCGGCTTGGTTGGGTGTATTTGCCAGTATCGCTATATCATCGGCATAGTCGGTGTCGGTAATTGTTTTTGCAGGGTTCCTTCTACTTCTTTTCTTTTTCAGCTCGAATCCGTTTTCTCTGATTTTATCAATCGATGTTCTAAGTACATAGTCTAGACAAATGATAAAGACATATGAAGCTAGCGTGTCTCCTTGTAGTACTCCTGCTACAATGTCGAAGTATTCTGTGTCTCCATCTGGTGATCGCACTTTTACTTTGGTGTTTCTATAGAGAATCGTTATTGCTGCTACAGTTTCTTTAGGTAGGCCGTATGCTAGTAGGATTTGTTCCATCTCTCCTCTGTGAATGGAATCGAAGGCCTTGGTAAAGTCGAAAAATAGTAATGTCGCTTGTAGGTTTTTTGCCCGTACACCTTCAAGGATTCTACGGATGGTTAAGAAGAACAATATTCGCTAGCATTGAGGATTGCACACATGTATCAATAGAAAGACTGAAGGACTAAATTAAGAACAAAGAAAGATTAATTACGACAGTCAATAACTGTAGTTGTAACATTAGTACGATATGAAAACCAAAAAAAACAAAAAAAAATGAGAAGAAAAACATCTGTATAGATATTTTTTGTGATAAACGGGGGAAGTTGCAGCAGACATAAACACAATAAGGATAAATAATGTGAAGCAAAGATTGATAATACTATTTACCCAACCCCTCCGCTCGGGAAGCATATGACATAAGGTCAATTTTCAAGAGGAGTTTGACAGGTTTGAATTCAGAGTTTTCCTTCTCCTAGACTAGTTGCCTCACCACGGCTGGAGAATACAGTCTGTCCTACTATTTAGCCATAGCTGGAGGGAGAATAATTGGATTCATACCTTTCCCAAGTGTATTAGTGCTATGTGAAATGCAATCAGTCTCGTCCAGGATTTGAACTCGAGTCACCGTGTCCATTTCCTACGACGAAAGCAATTACACCACGGGCACCTCCAAAGCTTGATAATAAACAAAAGATTGACAAGTGTATGTTATGAAGAGAAAGAGGTGAAATGATTAATCACAAAATAAGCGAATGCAGTAAAAAGGATTGCAAGACGAAGCATAACTATTTGGGTGAAGTAATCAACAGGGAAATATGTAAAAGATTGTATTTTGACAAACTTCAAAACTCTACATGCGCAAACCAGGTTCTCTCCTAAAAATTAGACGCATGGCATTTTCTGGGATATTGAGAAACAAACAGATCACATAATCTGGAAATTTACTAAGCTTTTTGCTAAGATGTGGCACAAGGCCATATGAAAGAGGCACCCAATGAGACTCGAACTCATTCGTGTAGGTTTGCTAGTCGAGCTTGCTAACCATTACACCACCAGAGGCGCCAACAGATCACATAATCTGGGCTGGTAGACCAGAGTGACTGTTCATTAACAAAAAACAAAAAAAGGAAAAGAAGAGAGCCTATCGGCTAGTGGATTTTTCCGATCCAACAGACAACAGAGTGAACATAAAGAACTCGGAAAGGGGACTGAAACAATGTGAAACCAAAAGAAGAATCGATAGCATTTAGACTACCGCGTTCTTGAGATCAATCAAAAAGCTCAGGAGTGTCCAATAAACCAGACTTCAGTGAAAGACCACCAGCAAATGCTGAAGAGAAATAGTCGAAAGGAATAATAATAATAATAATAATAATAATAATAATAATAATAATAATAATAATAATAATGGCAAAGTTAGTCAACAGGGAATTGTGCAAGAAACTGAAATTTTATCAAAAAATTAGGCCAATGGCATTACAATACAATGACGTAAAGTTTAAAAGAAGAGAAAATAGCAAGTGTGAGCAATGTTGTGAACGAGGTGAAAAAAATAGTCACATGAATGAAGCAAATTATTCTAGAAATTCTGGATGAAGATGATCAGTGGAGAATGGTGCAAACGACTGAATTTTGACTATAAAGACAAATGGTCTATGGGAACAACAAAATATGTCCAGGAAAATTAGACAGAAAATAATCAGGTATTTTGCAATAAACCGCTTCACTAAAACCATTCTAGAAAACCAGACTCTTTAATTTGACGAGAAGAAAACCATTTGTCGGTTTGTGAATTTCGCTATTTCAATAAACCACTAATTAAAATAGTGGAACGTTAAGAACCGAGTGAATAACAGAACCTTGTCTGATAACTAATTCAATTATAGAACAAGTAGGTGACTGTGATACCAATATTAGTCTGAATCCCTGGAATATTCACAATAGAACCTGTAAAAGGGACAGAATAAACTGGACAACTGCGGGAAGCTTGAGACCATCTTGACACAAACACAAATAACATTGGGTAGACTAGTGGAAAGAACCGTGCAGTTGTCAGAGAATTGGCTGTGTCTTAGACCATCAGTTAGTATTCGCGGGAAAACATCAGGCGGAGGAAAATAACATTGCTCCAGCCCAACAACAATGTATACTAAATCAATTTATAAAGAATTTATATTTCAACGAGTATAGCATATCATAAAATAATGCTTATTTAAGATAGCAATCTACTTGAAATGTCGAAGTTAGAGAGCCTAGTCTGCTATATTATTTTACCCATAACTTTGGTAAGAACCGATATATAAACTCTTTTCCATAAGGCGTACATGAACTTAGCTCGTTGAATCCATTTGGTTCTACTCTAACATTCCTCTTACCGACCTTTTATCAACTCTCTCTCTCTGTCTCTGACTCATAAACGTATTCACGTATCTATCTATCTATCTATCTATTAGTGAGTATGTTTCTATATGTGTATGTAAGTGTGTGTTATGTTCTAATGAATTCAGGTAAACTTACATATTTTCATTTTAGCTGAGAAATGTGATTCAATTATTTTTTCATAGCTTAGCGTTAAATTGGATACTGTAATATTTTAATAATTATTATATTGCTTCATTATATTGCAAAATTAGGTTTGGAGAATGGCTTCAGTAGAATAGAAATTAACTACTGTTCAGTGAATTTATATTCATGCCAACGATGAAAGTCTAGAGTTAAACAAAAAAAACAAATGACTAAATAAACATACTATGTAGATAAAATGTATATTTAGGTAATTAATATCATTCCAGATTTTTTCATAAGTATATAAATTGTATTGTTGACAAAAATCAGTACACTGCATATTTTTTCCTCATTCATATATCTTTTTTAAAAATTGAACTCTATCATGTTTAAACTTCGATTAAAGAATTTTAAATCTTTGCAAAGACATTAGAATGACAATGTATATATATATATATATATATATATATGTATACATAGTTGGTGACAATAGACGAGGGCGACCAGAAGGCTCCCTTAAAATAGCAAATTACACAGAGGTGTTGTGGAGGGCGCTATTCCTTTCCTTGTATTGCCCTACTTTGCCCTTGATACATACATTATATTATTGAGTGTTAAGCAAGGAGGTATCAAGTACCATTTCTGAAGAATTTGGTATGACACGACCTTGGATTGAACCCAGTTCTCTCAGCCCATTGGTGAACACTCCACCCACAAAGCCTATATATATATATATATATATATATATATATATATATTGCAATTGAGGCATATATATATATATATATATACATATATATATATATATATATATATATATTATCACCATCATGTCGTGCCGCTAGCACAGATATCCCTGACCCTCTCTCGCCACTTCTCCCTATCATTCATCGCCGTTGGCAGTTCTTCAGGTCTACATCCCGTATCCTCACATAGCTGCTGTATGTTCGAGCAGGTCGTCCTGCTTTTGCTTGGCCATATGTCGGGGTTCATCGGAGAACATCACATGAGCTCGTCTCTACTTCTCCGGCAGTTTCCTGCACGTCTGGTTCGTCTAACTTTGATAGTTTTCGTGATGGGAAGCAGGTGACCGTATTGTTCGTGCCTTGTGGTGTGTTGCCGTCAGGACCTGTTCAATATTGCTCGCAACATTCTTGTCTAGCAACATTCTTGCTCGCAACATTCTTGCCGTCTAGCTTCTTCTCCAGCCATTTTGTTAGTGTCCAAGTGGTGCATCAATACAGCAGTATCGACACAACACAACCGCTACCTGGAAGAAACTGCGTTTAATTTTATCGGTCAGGTCTGATTTCCATATGATCGATATAAGTAAGAAAAAAAAAAAGAAGTAGAAGGTACCCCGCAAAAACAATTACCGACACCGACTACGCCGATGACATAGCGATACTGGCAAATACACCCAACTAAGCCGAAACACTACTGCATAGTTTGGAACGAGCTGCCGCAGGAACTGGCCTCCATGTCAATGTACACAAACCTGAATATATGTGCTTTAATCAGACCGGTGACATTTCCACACTAAAGGAAAATTCTCTGAAACATGTGGACAGATTCACCTACCTCGGAAGCAGTATCTCATCAACTGAAAAAGACATCGACACGTGGCTGACGAAGGAATGGACAGCTATCGATAAGGTATATATATATATATATGTAATATAATGGCCGAGGGATTTCAACTGAAAAAGACATCGACACGCGGCTAACGAAAGAATGGACAGCTATCGATAAGGTATATATATAATATAGTGGCCGAGGGATTTCCTTTTATAAATCCTGCCTTTGGGTTTAGTTAGGCTGAGAACCTTTCGCTTAGCGCATGGGCTAGTTAGGTGTAAACTTGAGTGCAGGTGTTGACAAGCGCGCGGGGAGGATGAGTCGTTCCCAGATGTCAAAATAAAAATCCCAGATAGATGATGTGACCTGGGATGTGAATGACGTCATGCACCGGAAGCGTGTGCGGAGGATTTTGGGAGATTTGAAAAAAAGCCAGTTAGTCGAGTTTTGCCGTCGGGAGAAGAGGGTTGTCTTCACTTGCTCGGCGAGGCCTTGTGGTATGTGTCGCACGTGTTGTCGAAAAACCTTTCATTCAAAGGTAATAAAAGTTTCGTACCTGAACTAAGAAGTCGTAAGTGTTTTTTGTGTTTCGGGATTCCTATGTTATCTATGTGCGTTATGGACATTATGAACGTTTTGCGTACCGGTATGAATAGGTCTATTTCGCATATTCATATCTGGCTAAGTAACATATATATATATATATATATATATATATATATGTGTGTGTGTGTGTGTGTGTGTGTGTGTGTGTTCATTACAGCGTTGCTTCTTGCCCAGTCGGTTGGGGCTGTAGAATACACCGACTGCATCACTGCAATCTGATGGTGAAGTTCCTGTAATGCTTGTGCTTAGAAGACTGCAGAGAACCCCTCCATTGCCATTGCTCCCAGGTCCAATCTCCCCAGAGTGGAAGTACCAGATAGGATTCTATCTATGTGTAAAATAAAACTTAGCTAGGGTTTCGAGAGTTTATTGTTTTTGTATTCAAACTTCGCATTTATGTTAAAATGAATTGTTTGATATTTGAACAGCGTACTTATGCTAAACTGAATTGCTCGAAATAGAACAGTTTTGAAATCTAAACTGCTTAATTATGCTAACCTCAATTATCAGAAATAAATGTTTTTACACTTAACTCTGTTTATTGTCCAGTCGGCTGGGGTTGTAGAATACACCGACTGTAAGACCCTCATCCAAAGAGTATCCGGCATGTGACACTAAACAATCCGATGGTGAGGTTTCAGCAATGCTGGAGCTTTGGGAAATGCAAGGTACCCCTTCATTGCCATCGGTCCCAGGTCTACACAGGCCAGCAGAGGTAGCACCTCATTGGGCGCTATCTATAAGTCAAATATAACTAAACTGTGTACTTATGCTAAACTGAATTACTTGAAATAGAACTGTTCTTGACATTGAAACAGTACTACGCTAAACTGAATTATTTGAAATAGAACTGTTTTGACATTTAAATGTGTATAAACAAAAACGAAATTATACTAATCTAAATTCTTTGAATTAGAACTGTTTGACTAAACTGAATAGCTTGAAATAGAAATGTTTTTGATAATTAAACTGTATACTTATGTTAAACTGAATCAATTTAAATAGAATTGTTTATTTGTATAAAAATAAATTTGGCGTTAAAAAAAAATACAAAGGTTAATATGCCATAAAACCCTAAGAAAAAAATAAACGAACAAGCAAACACACAGTGTTGCTTTATGGAATGCAAATAAATGTTTATCTTTCATTGGTATGTGTACTGTATTGCTTTTAAAAACCAGTACATCCGATATTTTTCAAACTCTCTGGACATTTTAAAGATATTTTTCAAACTCTCGGGAAATTTTATGCTTGAAAATATATGTACACAA
>OY757904.1:23992114-24097114 GCA_963585895.1 Sepioteuthis lessoniana
AGACGTTTCTAAGTAGTTTCCTGTTATGACTATAAAAAATATCATGCTTCAGTTTCGGAGCTTTTGGAAATGTGAAGTACTTCTTCATTAGTATTACTCCCAGGTCCACTCTGTTCTAGAGTGGTAGTACCTGTTAGTGTCCTATCTGTTGGTAAAATAGAACTATGTAATCATTTGCTATACTAGAAAACATTTAACTGTGTGCAAATAAATGGGCTCTGATTCTTTTCAAGATAAATTTACCAACAGACTAATGACATACAAATCTATCTATAAATCGCTGAATTAAATAGTTATCAAAGATTGATATGACATTTAACCTCATAACCTAACTTGAACTATTTGTTCATATAAAACTTATATTTAGGCATATGTTTTTAAAATACCAACGTTTACCCACACAAAGTTACCGCTAACACAGAGAAAGAAAACATACTTATATGAAAGATACACACATACCTGCATAATCATACGCAAATATACAGGGGAAAAAAGAAACAGAAAAAAAGTCTTACAGTCTTGCTGAAAGATAAAAAGGTGTTTAAAAATTACCAAATGAAATCATTACTTGAATTAATTAAATAACAGATTTTGATTTCGTAGACTAATAATCAACAGATAATTATATTCAATTTGTCTCTTATGTGTCCTTTGGAATTTTGAATGAATGTCAATAACGATTTCTAAAATCTACTGATTAAAAAAATATATATAATGGATATTTTCTAGTTTTATCGTTCCAGAAATCAAATCATGTCAATTAATATCAATGTCGACATAAATGGAGACAAAAATGAGACTTTGATATGTTGTGCAGAATTTTCTTTCTTTTTGACCTGCACAAAACTATTGTTCTCGCTTCGCTGTGACGAAGACACATGCATCTTATTGCAGTGATATCTGTTGTTTTTTTGTTTGTTTTGTTAATTTTTTTGGTGAAAGACAGATCGACAAGATTGTCACTCCAAAGAGAACTGTTTGTCTCTGCAACAGTTAACTGGAAATGATTTTAGTTTTAATGTTATTTCGATATTCATCAATTTCATACGAAGAATAAACGTGATGGAAAACTGTCTAACTTTTGAGATGTAGCTCCCCCCACAAAAAAATCATGTCGTATCATTCTGGATGATATTTCGACAATTTCTGGTGGACGATTAGATTAGATACAGGTGTGAAGAATACTTCAGTGGTCGTACATGAATGTGTGGGTGTGTTTTTCTAGGTTTGGATGTGCATGTATGCCTATGTTTGTGAACGCTCGAACTAGCAAGTGTGTTTCCGTGTATGCATAATTTTTTTTTTTTTTGTCAAATTATAGGTTGAGTATGAAAAATGTTTCACGCTGCTATTCGCACGAAACGAAGCTCGCTTTTAGGCACTGGGACCTAGCCAGCATGTACGCTCCCTAATGGAAGCTGAATGAAAAGGGGTGATGAATGGTTTTTCGTGGTTGTAGTTAATTGTAGGTATTGTTGGGAGATTCTGAGATTTGTAAACTTACTCCTTTTCTTCTTACCTCATTCACATGTTTTCTCTTTCTCTGTCGAACCTGTAAAAAGAATTTTGTCTGTCGAAACTGTAAAAAGACCAAAGGAAAAAGACAGGAATACCATCAAACTCACATTTCATTTTTGTGTTATACAGCGATTCTATAGTCATCAATGTATTCCTGAACGAGCAGAAATTTCGAGTTTCCTGGACAAGCGTTTGAAGAACATAAGAGAATCATTTTTTCAAATTATAGGTTGAGGGTCAAAAATATTTCTAGCTGCTATTCGCACGAAACGAAGCTCGCTTTAAGGCACTGGGACCTAGCCAGCATGTACGCTCCCAAGAAGAAAAAAAGTATGAAAAAGGTCTGTTTAAGTCAAGGTGATAAAAGCTTCTCAGAGGGTTTCCCGTTGACGCCAGGATGCCCATATTTTCATGCATGCTCATATTGCACTTCCTGTCAAAGGCCTCCAAGCAAACCCTATTTATAACAGGCCTATCTAAATATTTTTGGCAACTTCAGTATCAGGGGATAATTCCTGCAATAACATAGAAAATAATGAGGCAATCTTCAATCACAAGTATCATTAATAGCAGAGGTAACTTGTGTATCGAAGAAAAAATAGTATAATTTATTTTAAGGACTCCAGACGACTGAATAATACACGTAACGAGCTGTTGTTTACATGTAAACATAAAAGTAAACTTAGAATATATTGATTGAGGGTTAACGAGGATCTTTCTCAAGATTAAAGCCGTGATATAGATTTTGGGTGAATTTTATTCGTGAAAATAACAATCATTTAAGTAATTAGTCGAAAAATATTATAGGGGATTTATATGCTGAAGGGGACTTTTGGAATATTGGAAATTAGTCCATATTTAGACTTTTTGAATTTCAAGAGTTGTTCATTCTTTTCGACCATTTTTGGTTAATGTTTGCGTAGATAGCATTAAACAAAATAGACGTAGTAGTCGTACATGAATTAAAGGCACCTGTAGGACGCCAAACTGTTTTTTTTTTCTGGGTAGGAAGATGATAGCCCAATTAACTTAGGGATTTAACACTTGTAAAAGGAGTAAACAGAAAAATAAAAAAGATAATAATTTAGATTGCAAGCTTGCATTAATCAAAAATTCCACCTGCTACGAAAGATCTTGTATATGTTCAAATTAGGATGGGTCAATTTAAAGGAACACTCCTTTTCTGGGTTTCTGATTCTTATAATAATTTATTGTTTAAACTCCTTTTCTTTTTCTCCCGATAATATACATATATATATATATATATATATATATATATATATATATATATATATATATATATATATATATATTTGCGTGTGTGTGTGTGTGTGTGTGTGTGTGTGTGTGTGTGTGTGTGTGTGTATACGTGGTGTATTCAATAAGTTTCCAGATGTTTTTCATACAGGCATTTAAAATTTTCGTTGGTTCTAGAAAATTCAGTATGTTATTGCTAAAAATCTTATTAGATGACTGACCAACTTTTCTGATTTCAGGTTCAAAGGAACAGCTACCGCAGAAATTGGAAAACACCTATTAAAGCCTGATTGACACAGCTGGTGAATTTTAAAAATGCAATCTGGACGTGAATACACTTTAGAAGAATTATAAAAAAAAAATAAAATTCTGTTTTAAACTTGGAAAAATACCACAGAAACGTATGGAATGCTTCAAACTGCTTTTAGACCATCTTGCATGAATTGTGCATCAGTTTTTGAGTGGCATATGAGATTCAAGGAATGCAGGGAGTTTGTGAGGGATGATGAGAGGTGTCAGGAAGTCAATACACCTGAGTTGATTGGCCAAAGAGTTAGGGTTAGATTTAGGGTTACTATGTTGAGGTTCTAAGGGAGTTCAGTAAGAGATTCCGTTGGAAGATGCCAGCACCCTTCACATCGGCTCAGTGGCATTTCTACCAAGACAATGCACCAGTCCATTACTCCATCCGTGGTGTAAGCGTTATCGTCGTAGGAAGTGGACACGGCGACACGAGTTCAAATCCTCGACGAGACTGATTGCATTTCACATTGCACTAATACCGTTGGGAAAGGTATGAATCCAATATTTCTCCCTCCAGCTATGGGTAAATAGTAGGGCAGACTAGTTTTATAGCCTTGTTGAGGCAACTAGTCTAGGAGAAGGAAAACTCTGAATTCAAACTTGTTAAACTCCACATAAAAATTGACCTTGTGTCAAATCCTTCCCGAACGGAGGGGTTGGTTAATATGGTCCACTACTCCATCCTTGTCAAAGACTATTTGACCAAGATGGGCATCAAGACAGTTCCTCAGCCTCCTCATATTGTAGACCCTGCTCCCTGTGATTTTGGCTATTCATAATCTCAGAGTCTGTCGTTATGAGACAATTGAGGCGATGAAAGAGGCGGTAACGAAGGTCATTGACACGCTCATACAAGAGGACTTTCGTGGGGCCTTCCACAAGTTGTTGGAATGGTAGAAGTTCATTACAGCCAGAGGAGATTACTTTGAAATGGCCTAGAGTTTCATGTGTGTACTCTGTATAAAAGTGCCCGTACGAAAAATGTCTGGAAACTTATTTAATGATTCTCGTATCTACTGTAATCCATACTTGTTTTTCACCCTCAAATAAAGCGTGTAAGTCATCTGAACAGAAGATGATATTCTTTGCTGAAATAAATTCATAATGACAATTTAACCTGGTTTGAAATTTCTTCAACTTACGTTATATATATAAATATATATATATATATATATATATATATATATATATATATATAGTATTCTTGGTCCAGTTAAACCGGAGTTGGGAGTAATTCCATCAGGACAAGAAATTATTCATTAATGAATATTTAAAATTTTCTTGGTAAAGAGCGCAATGTACCAATAATACAGAGCAATGAATTCTTTAAGAAAAAAACAAAGAAACCGGTCACACAGGATTATAAATTTATTTCAACCCTGTTACGCATTTTTGAAATTTCCAAAAACACGAAAAGAAATTAACTGGATTCTTCAGATCTTTTTAATAAAAAAAAATAGAATAGACACATAAGAGTGGGAGTGGATAGAAGAGTGGGAGGGGATAGCAGAGTTACCTCTTCATTAAGCCCACTTCCGTTTTAAATTTAAATTTCGGTTAGCAATGTAGTAAAATTGTTTTAAAAAATTTATTTAATTAATAATTTTTTAATTATATTTAGACCTAAAATACGGTATTTTATTGAATTAGATTTAAACTTTAAATAATAACTCACGTAAAGATAGCGTAATAGATATATTAAAACTAAAAACAAAAACAAATATTTAATTTATTTACTATATTTTAACATTTCAAAAATATTTAGAAAGCATTAATCAGTTCCACTTTTTATGCGTAGTACGTATGTATTATATGCTTTTTTACAATTTTCTATCTGACAATTTATTTTATTTATTCTCAAAATTAACACTAATTCTCAAAATTAACTCTATGTTTTTATGTTAAATATTTATAGTTTAAATTTAGCCCTATGTCAACACCTAGCTATTAGTTCATTTCTCTTATTTAATAATTAAAAAAAAAGTATATATATATATATATATATATATATATATATATATATATATATATATATATATATATATATATATGCGTGTGTGTGCTTAAATACTTTGATTCATTTATACGCGTGAAGAAGAAAAATCCGTAAAAACAACATTCAAACAGGATTTTGCATTAAATTACCAACAATGATTGATATGCCATGAAACCATTGTTGAGGTTTGCTTTTCATAATTGTTATCATCATAGGAAATGAAATAGACAATCCAAGTTCAAATCCTGGACAAGGTTGTTAGCATTTCATTTCAAGCGAAAGTCATTAGGAAAGAAATGGCACCATCTCTTCATCTTTAACTGCAATGTGTAGATAGCTGGATAAATTAAGTTTTCTTGTCTTGGTAAAGCAATGAATCTAGAAGGAAAACTCCAAAGTGCCCTGCTTAAAAAGTGACCTTGTGCCATATTCTACATGTGACAGAGGGATTAGGTAAATACATACTACTATTATCCCATGTTAATCTCTATGTAAATAAAACAATTATTATGGGACAATAGTCGTAATCAGCTGAGTTTAGTAATTCACATGGCCGCAGTAGTAGACTTCGAAGAGATTAGATTCACTCTGCACCAGATTCCATGTAAAAACCTAAGTACTTTTCATTTGATGATTTTTCATTTGGAAATATTTTTAGGTTCAAACATTTAAAATTCATTAGTCTGTTCTAAAGATAATTTTTTAAATGAAACTAATCACATAATTGTTTATAGAATAACAACATCTAGAAATATTGTTTTTCCATATTTAAAATTGAGATAATGCAGGACTTATTGGGTGTGTTGGGTAAATTATCGTATTAATTTCGCAAAAACGAAATTTCACTTTATCAGATATATTAAATCTATTCAAAGAAATCGCCATTAGTAAGTTCAAACTCAAGTCGAAGTATTACGTTCACTTTTGAACATATACTCTTGGAAAAGGTATGGATTTTTCCCCCTACCCAGCAATAGTACCCCTGCTGTTCTTCTATAACGAGGGATTTGGCAATGAACAAACCACGAAGATTAATATAAAACTGAGCTTTTTCCGCGGCCTTCAGATTACTTTGGGATCGTGCGCAAGCCTTTCAGACGATCTACTTATCTAAATTGATATATGTTGCCGTTATCGTTGCCTTCAGTACAGCTTTGGCGTTGCACAGAGTTTTGCCACGCGTTTAATCGCGCTGCACACAGTATAATAACAGGAGTGGTAATCTTGGGAGTCAGGCAGTCCATACAAGTGTGATGTGGTTGCAGAAATATGGTGGTCTCCTGCTTTTGTGGCATGGCAGGGAGTCATATTGCACGATGTAAGGTCTTCCAGCAGCCACCCTCTCGAATCAGGTTACACTGTCTTCCCCAGAAACGATATTTGGCTGCTTGTTGAATCTGAAAAAACAAAAGATATTTGGTTGAAGAGGATGCATGATGTTTTCTCAAAACCGTTGCAATGCCGTATTTCCTCTTGTTCTTTATGGTGTGTGATATAAATTATCCCTTTCTCATCTTTTTCTGAGAAATACCGAAAGGTCTTCACGCTCCAGCTACCGGATAAGCAACTCAGACGATCATATATCTCTTGATATGGACCAGATTGACTTGCAATCGTTGTCAATAATAGCCGAAATCTCACCGACAAATTCGGGAGTTCTTATCTTATCAGAAAAAATCAGTGTAAGGATTCCAGACAGCCGTATCTTCGTAATCACCATTCAACTCATATAACTATTTTCAGCTCTTCTTCACTGTCCTAAGATTGACACCCGATCATTCGGAAATCTTCAGACAGGAACTTCCGCCGAGAAATCCAAACGGCACGGTGGAAGTGGAAATTGCATAGTGTAGCTGGTATTTTTTCAAGACAGGGCCTACCTGACTCTAGTTTGTGGCACAGTAGGGAAAAAAATGAAACCAACAAGTGCAAGTGAAAGATAGATAAATTGAAATAGAAACAAATAACCTATCACATACTGTACTCCCCTAAATGTCTAACATATGACACATGCATACACGTATGAATATATATATATATATATATATATATATATATATATATATATATATATATATGAAAGTAAATATGGATCAAAATCCGATTCAGATATCCAAGTCCTGATGATGGTAACTGAAACCGAAACGTTCAACGTCGACTTTAATTCATAATAAATTCACCTATTTAGATTATGTTTTTCAGCTATCTTCATATATATATATATATATATATATATATATATATATATATATATACACATATATATATGTAAATCGATATATATATATATATATATATATATATATATATTGCCTTGTTATTTGGGGCCGTAGAAGAATACACCGACTGCTTCTTTGCAGAGGAGTTAGACCCCACTCCTGCAAATGTCAAGGATATAATACTAAACAGTGTGATTATGATGTTCCAGTGATGCTGGAGCATTCGGAAGTGTGGAGTACCCCTTTATTGCCATCGCTCCCAGGTACGCTCTGGAGCGGACTGGTAGCACTTGGTAAGGGTTGTATTTATGGGTCAAAAAGAACTAAAACATGTTTCGAAATTTTACTATTTTTGTCTTTAAACTGCATATTTATGCTAAACTGACTTGTTTAAAATAGACCTGTTTTGACATCTAAACTGCGTACTCATGCTAAACTGAATTATCTGAAATAAAAGTGTTTTTGCACATAACTCTATATTGTCCAGTCGGCACTTATGCACCTATGCAGAAAAGTAACCCCTACCCAATGAGAGTCGTGGATATGACACAAAAAAAAACTGATTGTGAGGTTCCAGTGATGCCAGTGATTTGGGGAATTTGGAGCACCTCTTCTTTGGCACCACTTCCAGGTCCACTCTGGCCCGGTGTGGTAGCACCTGATTGGGTCTTATCTATTGGTTGAATAGAACTAATCTGGATACTTAGGCAAAAGTGAATTGTTTAAATAGAACTGTTTGATATTTAACTGTGTGTAAACCAAATCTTTTTTTATACTAAAATGAATTGTTTGAAATATAACTGTCTGACTAAACTGAATCGATTGAAATAGAAATATTCTGGACATTTGAACTATATACTTGTACTAAAGTTAATGGTTTGAAATGAAACTGTTTTTGACTTTGAAACTACTTACGCTAAACTGAATTGTTTGAAATAGAACTGATTCTTTGTATAAACATGGATTTGGCATTAAATAATCTACAAACGTTGATATACCATAAAACCCAACCAACCAAACATATATATATATATATATATATATATATATATATATATATATATATATATATGAACGATGGTAAAATGAAAATCAATCTTAATATTTATTTATTACTCTTTCTGTGTATATTTACTTTTTATTTTGCCCTTCTCTGCCCTCCTTTTAAGAAGTTATAATAACCAGATCTCAACTCCATTCCAACTTACTTTCATATATTATGATTATCTCATTCGCAAAAGGACGACGAACGAGAAGACCTTCATGTTTGCTAGCGCAAAAAGCGTCACGTTAAAAATATAAGAAATCCTTGGCTTGGTTAACTTAGATCTTTTAGCATATCAATCATTACATCTCCTTTAATGCCGAATTCTTTTTATACATATATATTAAAAATATGATTTTTAAACACATTTGTTGATAACATTTCTAAACTAGCCTGATTTCATTTTTCCCTACAGATAAGTGGTTTCACTTATTTCTATCAAATGCGAATCATTCTATTTACTATTAGGCATTTGCTTGCACGCAGTTTAATTGTCTTAAGTATTGCTATGTATCACTAACAATTAAATTAAACAGTCGTTTGTTTACACACAGTTGAATGTAAAAACAATTGTATCTCAAACAAATCAATTTTGCATAAATAAACAGTTTAAATGTCAGAACCAATCTAGGCCAGAGTGGACCAAGGAGTAATGACATTGAAGGGGTATTCCACATTCTCTGAAGCTTCAGTAGTACTGGAGCCTCACCATCAGATTGATTAGTGTCGTATCTAAGAAACTCGTTAGGAGAGTCTTACCACTGTGCAGAGACGCAGTCAATGTATTCTGCCGATCCAACAGACTGGGACACAGGACACTCGCAAGGAGAATCTTACCCCTCTAAAGAGATGCAGTCGATGTATTCTACAGACCCAACAGAGTGGGACAAAAGACGCTTGTTAGGAGTGTCTTGCCCTCCTGCAGAGATGCAGTCGATGCATTCTGCAGACCCAACAGAGTGGGACAAAAGACGCTCGTTAGTAGTGTCTTACCCTTCTGTAGATATTCAGTCAATACATTCTGCAGATCAAACAGACTGGATCACAAGACGCTCGTTAGGACTGTCTAAGCCTTCTGCAGGGATGCAGTCGGTGCATTCTGCAGACCCAACAGACTTGGACACAAGACGCTCGTTAGGAGTGCCTAACCCTTCTGCAGAGATGCAGTCGATGTGTTCTGCAGAATCAATTGCATGGGCCAAACAGATCTTATGTTGATAAATTGATGAATGTTGGCAATATAGATTTTATGCTGAGATGGTAATATCCTGGGAACCTTCAAGGAGTACATTATTTGGATTTTAGAATTAATTCCTTAATGCGCTAGTCTCTTTCGGGCTTACATCCCTTGGTTTCACAGAGACTAACACGTGTAAAAATCTTGCGAGACATTAGTTTAATGTGAAATATTCTCAATCAACACATCCTAAAAATTAGGAAATATTGAGATTTTTTTCAATTCCAAGATATCGAGTGTATTTATGATCCAAACTACATGCAGATGTTCGCAGTGAAGAATTGAAGCGTTTAATTCACCCAAGATAATTGTGAAAGCTAACTTTTCAATCCAAGATAGGAGTATTTTTCGAGCTAACACACACACACATATAGGTGTATGAGTATCGGTCAATCTATCTATCTATCTATCTATCTATCTATCTATCTATCTATCTATCTATCTATCTAATAAGCAAAAAACTGATCATTAATCGCTTCTGACGCTGTGTTTACGCTACTTGAAATTCTCTCCTTTCCGGTCTCTCTCTCTCTCTTTATATATATGTATATATATATATATATATATATATGCATATAATTCTTTTTTTTAAGTTTAATAAATACTTACAGACAAGAGAAAAACGATGATAGGATCTTAAAACCTGTCATATGAGATTGACTTTTATATTCATCATTAATCGCGATTCGCAGATTTAAAAATCAGGACATAATTTTTATGAGATAGAAATATATAGACAGTATCCAATTAGTATTTTTTTTTGGTTAGTTGAAATCTCCGTTGAAATAAACTGAGTATGGTGAATTCTTCCCTTCTGAATTTTTACACAAGATCAGGTATATTAAACCTAGAAAAATCATTAAGGTAACATTTCCCAGAGAAGAAGAAGAAGAAGAAGAAGAAGAAGAAGAAGATGATGATGATGATGATGATGATGATGATAGAGGGAGAGAGAGAGAGAGAGAGAAAGAGAGAATAGCTTGAAAGTAAAGACAGAAAAATAGGACTTATTAGATAGAAATTTACATAGAGACACAAAAATAATATTAGATTGATGGAGAGAGAGAGAGAGAGAGAGAGAGAGAGAGAGAGATTGTAGGATTGACAAAATAAACTAATCTAGATAGAGAGATAGATCAAGTAGGAGAAGGAGATGTTGTATGTTCCAAAAAAAAAGACAGACAGAGAAAAGTATATAATTAATGAATAAATCAAGAGCACGAGACAAAAATGCAAGTCGTTTGATTCGGTTACTTTGCTGAATGCCATTACAACCTTCAAGAGTCATTTAATGACAAAGCCATCCTTGTTGAACAACAATGACACTATTTAACCAATAGCTGGAAGTATAAGGAGGTTTGTACTTTTCTTAAGGATTTTATTCTGAATGTAAACGTCATGGCATGCCTGCTGTCCGAACCTGATTTTAAAAAGAGTGGGGAAAAGGGAGTGAATATAATGGAAGAGAAAATTATAAAAAAAACAGGAAAGAATTGAATGAGTGAATCATTGTAAGGGGAGGGAGAGAGATAGAAGAATTCTAAGTAAAGGACAAAATTCCTATGGAAAAACTCCAGAGACGGGAATTTGTGATTGACTGTCATCTAGATTGTTTATGGGAAACCGAAATCCATAAAATACATCCAGATTTGAAAGATTCACTATATTGTGAATTGGAAAAGAAATTCTCATAGCGAAGATTGATAAACGTAAAATAACACACACACACACACACACACACACACACACACACACACACACACACACACACACACACACACACACATACTTCTGCATGTTTACCTGTAAAAAATGACAACCTGTGTTTTTACTATGTTGAGGATTTTTATCTGTAAATAACCCTAAATTTCAAGCAAGTACTTGAAGAAGAACATTAAAATGTTTTTAAATCGGCTTTGACGGAAGACATTTAGCGATTTAAATAATTAGCATGAAATCATTTTAGAAATAATGAGAGATGTGGGAACGGAATAGCAGTCACTAGTCTTCGTGATTTATTTTATCTGTGCAAATGTATTCTATTTTATCTGTGTGGATGTATACAAACCGACATTACTCTTCAAAATTGTCAAGACTTAATTGTCAGATATCAATGTTTCTTCTTCGTTTTTTTTTCCTAACGAGCTGAAATACTTTTATAGTTTTTTTTGCTTCATCAAAACAGTATTTGAATTAATTAAAGCCATCGATTCTCCGTGCAAACGTATATGTCAGGAGAGAATCAATACACAATTATTAGCCACCGCCGCTGCCCGGCTATTGAAACATTCAGCTTGTGATGTCAATTAACGAAGCGCGATTGAGTTACATTAATTGCGTTACCTCCGACTACTAGATCGTTGGTTCGCATATCGAAATTAAGATTTGACGTAGGTAATGTAATGTTCGACAGCCGGTGCCCAATATCGGCTACATTTACAATATAATCAAATCATGTCACATTAAATATTCTCCAATGTTATTAATCTTGATTTATTTATTTTCTGGGTGATAGACATTCAAGACTTTATCAACGATCGCTATTGACTTCAGCAGATAGTATGATCTGTCTTAAATATTAATAGTATGATAATCAGACTAACCATTGCCTCTTTGTTACAATATCTTTTTTGACCTGATTAACATAAGGAAGAGATGAGTCCTGTCTATGACCTTGAGACGCTGGAGGGAAGATATCATAATTTTGACATAATTTTCCATAGAATGAAGACTGCTCTAAGTAGGGCTATCTCTTTGGATGAGGGTGGATATTACGTAGAGTACCATTGGGGAAGATTTCTTTTGATTCAGCACGTGATCTAAATGCTGTTATTTAGGTATTTATATCTCACAAAAAATAGAATATAATAATAAATATGAAATATAAAATAATTATCGTCGTTGGAAATGGGCACCCCTGGACGAGGCTGTCTGCATTTCACATAGCGCTAATACTTTTGGGAAATATATGTATTTAGTTATTACTCAAACGCTTATGGGTACGTAGTTGTACAGACTGGTCTCTTTAATCTTCTTATGGCAACCTATATAGCCGAAATAAACTATGAGCTAAAACGTGTTAATCTTTGCTTATAAAACTGACTTTGTCTCATCTCCTGGAGGAGGGTTAGCTGAATACATGCAGGTATCTCATATCTCGTTGTCCTCAATCTTCAAGTTTTTCTATTGGTTTTTATTTTCAATTTTTTATATATAGGGCAGACTGAGTTCTGTCCCATGGGTAAGGGAAACACTACAGGACAAGAAAAGTCTGAATTCAAATCAGTCCAATTCCACTTAAAAGTTAACAGTCACATCCAGCTCCTGATTCAATCAAGAGACTGGAACAGCCTGTTTATATTTGGTTATAAACATTACAATCATAAAAGGAAAAAAAAAAAAGAAAACCATTAAAAAGTAAATAAAAAGATAATACAAAGCTTTGTCTCTCTTCGATTCACTTTTGAACCAATCATCTTGCCAAAAGTGTGAACTTATATATTATATAATATCGCTGCTTATTTTCTACAAAGATAGCTTTGGCATTAAATAACCTACAAAGGTTGATAGGCCATTAAAAACAGAGACTAAGTCAGCATTTAGGACTCCAGGATACTTCAATGAAATAAAGCTGATCATAATTGCACTCTGGTTTAGATGGTTTTGATTTTTTGGTGTCATTTTCTTGGATGGATCCTTGTTTTGTGTATAGCATTTGGCATTATGGTCGAGGTTTAATGTGTGACTCAATTCCTTGGGTATCATCTTTCCATAAGAGTCGTACCTTGGCTTGTATTCCTTTTGTATCAGTTTGATTCATTCGCGTATTTTATAATTAACTGTTTCATCACAAACACAGCATAACTTATTCTTTCTCTTTTGTCGAGTTTGAACAATTTTCGCCGGCATAAAATTGGACCAAATATCATTATTTGGTGCTGCTATTAAAAGGGACTAAAATTCTCTCGGGTTTTCCTATTCTTTGCCATGTTCAGGTCATGTCTTGTGCAAGTTCCTTCCTGTGTTCGTGTTTTCTAGATTTTCAGTTTGTTCTTTTCGTGTCTATTCTTAAATAAATTCTGTTTATATTGTTGTTCCTTATACTTATATTCAATCTTTTTTTTTTTTTTTGGCTTTGTGTGCTTATTCTTCAAGTACGTTATTTTCTGTATTTATATAGTCACTAACACTGATAGTTGAACCTTTACGGAACTCATAATGTCAGTTTTCTTTCGTAAAGTTTTCTTTTCATTAAGTGTACAATCTCCTTAGTTTGTTCGATGAAGTATCTATACATTAGTTTTTCTTCCCATATGTTTACATTGTTTCGCTGCTTTTTCGTTAAGTCGTAATTGTTGCCATTGCGGTTAGTGGCTGATGCAATTAATTTTTTCCCCTCGTTTTAGTCTCCTCAAGTTGTTAATGCATCTTCTTAATTCTTTAGGCTGGTTAGTCCTCTTCCTCCTTCTTTACTTGACACATATTGATTGTCTGTCCACATTATGACACGAGTGTACGGCCTTGTACATCGTCATCAAAATTTCTTTGGTTTATTCATCTGAGTACTTCCCAAGTCCATTTAAAGAATGGTCATGAGTATCTTTCATGAGTATCTGTCCAGCTTCTTTTTCTTATTAATGAGATTTCGGCTGCAGACTTTGATTTCAAGGTGTTTTCTCGTTTTTGTGAGGTGCACTTTAAAAAAAATGTTCATTTTTTTTTTTTGGTAGTGTCCCCGCTTTTCATTCTAAACATGGCACGTTTTTCAAAGCCAAATTTCATTCCTATTTAATGACTGTATATTATTAATATTATTATTATTGGTATCAGGTTCTTTTTCATTTTCGTAAATACCCTTGTATCATCTATTCACATAAGGTGATTATTTTTTTCCTAGAGATTTTGTAAATTTCTATGTCCGTAGGTCCATCTGTCTGGGTTTCTTCTTGTCCATTTTAAGAATGACCCTGAATACATTACAAAGGTAACAGCCGAGGTGCTTTTTCCTTTCATTAAATTTTCCGGCAAAGCTTACTTTAGAGAAATATTCTTGTTCTGCTGAAATACATATTTTTTTCATTTTCATTTGTTTGATTATATTCGCATCTGATATTCCCAGGTGCTTGTAATTTTCTTTTTCTTCAAGTGTTTTGATGTTTTCTGGATTCTTTAATTCCAACAACAGATATACCACTTCGTGGCGAATAAATTTACGCGTATACTGCTACGTTTTAAGTGGTAGTCGGACCCTGTTGCAACATCGCCGTGGAAAAAGTTGACGAAAACATAAAACGAATTTTAGTTAACTAACACAAAGTTTATTCGCTACTAGACTTTTTAAGTAGACGTCTAAAGAAACAACGAAAGTAAAAAAGCTGAGTGGACTGGGTTACATGGACCAAGAGAAACAACATATTATGAGGAGAAAGAGAAAGCTGGCACAGATCTTGAATTTTCTTTCTGGTTTTCGGTTGCAGTTCCAAAGCTGGTTTTGTCGTCACAGCAGTGCATCTGATGTGAGACTCGTTTTCGGAGCTTACCCTAAAATGGGGCAGTAATTTTTGTCTGTTTTTACATTTTTGTGGCCGGGGTTCAACCGTCGTCTTTACCTCATCGTGTGTCTCATTCAATAAACTTTAAAACCAAGTGTTGGAGAGAAGACTAATATGTTTCTGTTTGTTCCACACCTGTGCAAAAGATTTGGGACCTCTGTTTTTTTCTCTAATTATTTTAATAACCGTAGTCATTCAGATGTGGCTGACCTACAAAGAGTACTTTAGCCTGACTCCTCAGAGGTCTGCTGGCCACTCCTTAGACTATCTGCTTTTTCTTCCTCTTTTTTCTTTTTTCTTACCAAGAAATCAGCCTCCTGTTATACAGATAGGAATAAAAAGAATACTTACTATGACTAAACATTTACGCTTGGTCATGGTTTAAATAATAGGAACAGTTTACCCTTGATTTCATATAAAGTGTTCATTTCGAGATTTTGTGTTGACTCTTGAGTTTGACATGAAACACTTGAAGAAAGCTGAAGGACATATCAGCTAAAACGTTGTGAATATAACGATAAAGATGAAGTCAACAGTCCAAATATTCTAAGTAATAACAATTATCAAGCTTTATCATAGAAACTTAGACAGGTAACTTTCTTTGTTCGCGGTTTTCTTTTAGAAAACGGCAATCAGTGGCCATGAAATATTTCTGACTCAGCATCGTAGAGTTATTCACCAGGCAGCAGTTATCAATACACTTAGAGGGAATCCGTTTACGTTGTGTACTGCAAATCTTCGTTCGTAAGTTCGAACTTCAATCATTTTTACTTTTGGAGTAATAACGTTAAAATACATGGACTCCCTTATTCCTTCTACTACTAATGTCCTTTTCAAACAATGTCTCAGGCATCAAAAAACCCATTAATGTTGAAATGGCAATAAAAGTAACCAATATCAATAAAAAGTGATATGGTCAGGATCAATCCCTGAAATATAAGGAAAAAACCACTAGAGTTGAGATTTTTTGCGCCATCCACTCCTGCGCATGCGCGTTCCTTCATTACATTTTACCTCGTGTCAAATGAACCTTTATGACGTTAGCGAAAACTAATCATCTCTGTGACGCATGAAAATCCTGGCTAAAAATATCTTTAGTCTGATCATTGCCCACATTTTCTTATCATTTCATAAATCTTTTACAATCATCACTAGACGGTACGTGGCTGGGTTTTTCTCTGTTAATGTAAATATACATAACCTCATTATTGTATTAAAATATCCATCGTTGTTCTAACAAAACTTGTTTGACTATCTTAAAGTTCTGATGAAGATTTACTAAAACCGAAATGTTTTAACGCTGACTTTCATTTATTATGAATTTAACTTTTTTTCATTACTTTGTTTTCAATTTTCTTCGTTATATATATATATATATATATATATATGTGTGTGTGTGTGTGTATTTGTGTGTGTGTATTTGTGTGTGTGTATACTTATATATATATATATATATATACATATATTGATAGATAGATCTGTATATATACATATTTGCATATCTCTCTCTCTCTCTCTTGTGATTGATAACCGTTTAAAATATCTCCTCGTAGCTAAATGGTTAGAAGATTTGGCTTGGCGTTTGAGTCAACCGGGTTTCGATCCCAGCTACGGGGAGATACTGTCTAGCCACACTGATGAGTTCTGATAGAACGAAACAGATCTGTCTGTGGATGATATAGATATATACTCCCCTACCCCCGTAGGGTCGAGTTCTTTAGCGAAGAAGTAATCGTGTTACCATTAGCGCCTTTGCAAGTCTCTTCGTATTTGAATTGAGATCTCGGCGGCCATTGAACGGATGTATGTAAACAATAGTAATTGTGATTCATAACCATTTAAAATGTACTTCGTTGCTAATATCTCCTCGTAGCTAAATGGTTAGAAGCGTTGGCTTGGCGTTTGAGTCAACCGGGTTTCGATCCCAGTTACGGGGAGATACCGTCTAGCCACACTGATGAGTTCTGATTGAACGAAACAGAACTTTCTGTGGTTTACTATATATATATATATATATAAGCAAGTAAATAAGTAATATATATATATATGTGTGTGCATAATCTCATTAGATGTTCGCAATACATAATCAAGCGCAAAAATAAAAAAAATGATTAGTTCATAAAATGCCCTAAGAAAATGAATTTACTTATTTTGTCTAAAGAAAGGGATCTCACCCTGAGGTGAGTTATGCACTGAACATTTCTCATACATTTGTTACGAATTTCATCACTTCTGTTTCAACTTTTTAGGTCTCTTGGAGTTTTTCATACAACATCAACTTTCAGTTTCTTTCAGGTCATCTTGACCCATGAATAATATGCCACATCTACCACAAATTTTATTTTAGCGAACGTTCTGAGAATCAGGTGAAAATAATCTCTTTTATAGCAATATATTCTGTATTTTTTGAGTTAGGAGCATTCACATCAAAAGCAGTGACAGTGATAATTTTGTTTTCATATACGGAAAAGGTTATTGATATATCTGTAACATTTATGATTACAAATCTGTTTCAGCTTTTTGATTTTGCTTTGTAAAAACTAACATCAATAGAATATCAACTCGTCTAGAGTTATTTTATGCGTAGACGTTTAAGAATTACGTTTTTGTTACAGCTGTGTAATTGTTTTAAAAGATTTTTTGCACACAATTTTTCATTAAGTATTCATATCAAATACAAATAATTTGCGCAGGGCTTTATGATTTCAATTTTTCTTCTCAAATACGAATTTTTATTTATTTTCAACAAATCAATTACAAGTCATTTATCTGCACACAGTTGCATCGTTTAAAGTAACTAATAATAAACTTTAATAAAGACTTATAGGCTCAAGTAACTATTCTTAATACATATAGTTTACACTTATACAGTAACATCATCATATTGTCGTGCCATCGGGATGGATATCCCTGACCCTTTCTCGACACCTCTCCCTATCGTTCATCGCTCCGGCAGATCCTCAGAGCTACACCTCGTATCCTCACAGAGCTGCTCGGCCATGTGAGGGGTTCCATAGGAGTACATCACTAATGCGCTCGTCCTTACTTCTCCAGCTGTGTCCTGCATGTCTGGTTCGTCTAATTTGGATAGTTTTCGTGTTGGGTGGGGGTTGGCCGTACAGCTGCTGCTTTGTGGGGTGCTGCTTCCATGGCCTGTTCAATATTGCTCGCAGCATTCTTGTGAATTTGTCGTAAAGTCTTTTCTCCATCCGTTTAGTATAAGTAATCTTATTTATTTCTAATAATTAGCAACCAGAACTATTTCCGCCATACTTTGGACACACAGGTACTACCACTCTATGTTAGAGGGTACCTGGGAGTGATTGCTATGAAACACACTCTCCAGAGTTTCAGCACCTATTTCTAGCTCGTCTCGTTTAGTTTGGTTGTATGGATTCAATGGCACATCAAACCTTGTATGTCATTTAATGCTAAATAAATCAGTTCAATTTCAAACAATTTAGTTTAGCAAGAGTATATAGTTTAATTGTCCAAAAAATCTCTATTTCAAGATATTCAATTTAATCAAACCGTTCTAATTCAAAGAATTTAGTTTAGTACAAGTACAGTTATTGTCCCCACATAGTTATATGTCAAAGCAGTCCTATTTTGAACAATTCGATTCAGCATAAGTACGCAGTATAGTTCTATTTGACCCAAAGATAGGGCCCTATCGGGTGCTACCACTCCGGGGCAGAGTGGACCTGGGAGCGATGGTAATGAACAGGTGCTCAGCATTCTTCAAAGTTCCAGCATTACTGGAACCATATCATTAGATTGTTTAATGTCATAACCAGAGCACTCGTTGAGGGAGTCCTACCCTTCCTTAGATATGCAGTCGGTGTATTCCGCAGCCCCAGCCGACTGTTTAAAGCTCGTCTTGTGTTTTTACCAAGTCTTTTGAGACTGTTCTAAGCGCACTAACTCCGACTAATGTCATAGTCACCGTCATATTCTTTAGTACTTTTAGTTCTCAGGTATTTTCAAAGTCTTTGTCCATCTTTTTTTTTTTTCTTAATTTTCCCTCTGTGGTCTGTCTGGACGGCAACATTATTATTATGAAAGATTTTCACACCACCTGAAGGGTTCTCACAGGAATTTGAGTGAGAGCAAGTCTCCACATGTGTCCAGGATATTTCTGATTATTCTGGCCGATCTCAATAATGCAGTAGTTTGGATAGTCTCCTCTCGTCCTCCTATTTCCAAGTCCTCCAGTCCTTTTACCAATCCTTTTGGCGATTGTATCTAGAGCACCAATGGGGGGTGCCCGTGGCATAATGGTTATCATTGTAGGAAATGGACACGAAGATACGAGTTCAAATCCTGGACAAAACTGATTGCACTTTCACATAGCACTAATACCCTTGGTAAAGTTATGAATCCAATTATTCTCCCTCCAGCTATGGGTAAATAGTAGGACACACTAGGTCCTTCAGCCTTGGTGAGGCAACTAGTCTAGGAGAAGGAAAACTTTGAATTAAAACCTGTTAAACTCCACTTAAAAATTGACCTTGCGTCATATCTTGCCCGAGCGGAGGGGTTCGTAAATATGGTACTAAGAGCACCAATTACAATTGGTATAATGGTCACTTCCATGTTTCACTGTTTTTTAAATTACCTAGCAATGTCGAGATTCTTATACCTCTATTAAAATTCTTTCAATTTCTCTCCGTGGTCTGTTGGGATAGGAAAGTCCACAATTCTGCAAGTTCTTTTTCTTTTTGTTGATAATTATAAGATCTGGTTGTCTTGGCCTGATTTGGTGAACTGTGTGTATCTCAAAATCCCAGAGGCGTTTGTGTATCTCATTCTCTTGGACATATTCTTGGTTGTGCATATATGATTTATTCGTATGGTCAAACTTCAACTTCTTGCACAATTCCCAGTGGATCACCTTGCCCACCCAGTCGTGCTTAGTCTTACAGTCTTTCAGTGCTAATTTACTGCATTCGCTTATTATGTGATTGGTTGCTTTGTCTCCTTCACTATTATTATGACTATTCACTCATTAGAGCTTTTCACATCAGCGTTAGCCGATGGTTTTTCACTGGAATGTGAGTGACAGCAAGTCTCCTCAAGTCTCCAGGACTCTTCTTTGTATTCTGGCCGTTCTCAACAATGCTGTCGTTTGGATGGTCTCCACTCGTCCGCCAACTTCCAAGTCCTCTAGTCTCTTTAGCAATCCTTTAGTTACTGTTCCAAACGCACCAATTACAATTGGTATAATTGTTCCACAGTTTTTTCAATTCCCTAGCAATGTCGAGGAACTTATCCCTCATTTCAAATTCTTTCAGTTTTATTCTGTGGTCAGCCGGGACAGCAAAGTCGACTATTTTTCAAGTTCTCTTTTTTTGTTGATTATTCTTAAATATGGTCTTCTGGCTGGGATTAGGTGATCCGTTTGTATGTCAAAGTCCCATAGTTTTTTATGTGTGTAATTTTCTAGGACAGGTGCTGGGTTGTGCATATGCCATTTGATCGTATGGTCAAATTTAAATTTCTTGCAAATCTTCGGGTAGATCACCTTGCCGACCCAGTCGTGTCTAGTCTCATATTCCTTCTGCGCTAATTTGCTGCATTCATTTATTATGTGATTGATAGTTCGACTAGCATTTGAAGAAAGGAAAACATACCCTGAAAATTCCATCTTCATCGAATTAAATCGAAAAGCAGACATTCACAATATATATATATATATATATATATAAAGGCCAAAGAGTTAATGCCACCTTACTTAAATGGGATATAATATGATGACTGTTCCTTGCAAGTGTGTAAGACCCTCACCAAATGTGTGTCATGAATATGAGTTCCATTTCTTGAGATTTGGGAAGTAGAGTTACCTTCCATTGCGATTACTCCTATCTTATGTGTGAACTTATGTTAAGTTCCTATCAGCGGGTCGAATAGATCTTTTTGCTGATTATTGCATAGAATATGAATACACAAAACCATATAATTGCCGGCAATCAAATGATTATTATCAAATAGAATTATTAATTGGAAGAATATATTAAATATGACGATAGCTATCATTCGTTACTTGAAATTATACAATTGTGTGGAAATTATGTATATTTCATAGTTTTACCTAATATATAAATGTGTGTATTAAACAAACGAAACTCTCTTAAACTACACAAATGTACTAGTCAGAGAATAATTAACACAATTCCTAAACCTCAAGGCATAAACGAACCTTGGACGTGATGATAATCCGTTAAGATAAATCATCATAAAATGGATAAAAAAATAATAAAACATATTGATTCATAGGATTGAAAATATTATCCTTTTTTCACTCAAAAATCTAAAATCCGGTTTGGTTTCTTTGTTTAATGGCATATCAACCTTTGTAGGTTATTTAATGCCAAAACTATTCTCCTAGAAGAAAAGTAGTTGTACTATGTAACCCATAGCTGGTAGGATAAGGGGGTTCATACCTTCCCTTAGGGTATTTGCCTGAAAGTGAACGTAATAGCACGACTCGAGTACGAACTCGCGTTCTACGATTCCGCAGTCCATCGCTTTAACCATTACACCACGGAAATATCTCTTTATCCTTCTACAGAGTGGATAAGATGATTTCTCTCTCCAAACTTAAACGTACATAAACCCCTTTAATTCAGAAACGATTTTCCCCTTTAAACTACCATCGCTTCAAATGGCTTTGGTTGGATATTTTCAGACACATAGCAGACATGGAGGCAAAATCGCTTGGCCCAACACCTTAGAACTATCTTGCTGACGTCATGATGTATGTGAAATCGCTGGAGGTTAACGCCCTAATCAGGATACAAGTTCGGTAAACAGCCAAAAGACATCTGTATTGCCAGTACGGCTATCATAGCTTCCGACCTCTGGACACAGCAACTGTCAGATCGGCGCAAAAGCTGGCGGAAAAGCGCTCAAGCGTTCACAAAGACGGCGTTGGTTTGTGATAAAGTCAATACTTTCGTATTTTCGCTTGGCACTGCTACACCACCAACAAAAGCAAAAAGAATACAGGACAATGTTGTTCGATTTGACCAAGAGCGCGAACCCTTGCTGTCCAAGTTTGTTTTCTTATTTGTACCAACTAAGGATTGATGGGAAGTATGGGAAGTAGAGAAAACGAGAACGAGATAAAAGAATTGCTGCGTCCTTACCGCTTTCTTCTCTTCAATATTTTCGGAGAAAGGAGAAAAAAATATTAATCAAATTCAGATTAAGGACTAGGAGTTTTTAATCGACTATATTCATGACGACATTCCTTGGGATATTTAAAGAATCTAACGAATCGTGCGCGCTAAAATAACCGATTTTATTACGTTCATAATTTTAATAAGCTGTCAGTTAGAATTGAATTGAAGACACAAGTTGACTAGTTTGTTAGCCTATCTAAAATAACAAGGTCTGCCATTGAATATGCATAATTGACCAATTCTTCAAACTAAAACTTCATCACCATTATCATCATCATCATCATCATCAAAACGCACTGATCACAGGGATTCCGTTGATACTCTCTTCTCATCCATCCCCTATCATTCATAGATCTTCGTATGTCATATAACAGTCTCTCAGAAATGGCCAGAGCTGATGAATGTAAGTTTTGGTCAATCAACACTGGTGTATCCATGAGTCGTAGTCCATAAAGGAACGATGCTTATAAGTTGTTTTTTTTTTACTTCTTCAACAGGGCCTTGGACAGCAGGGCCTTGAATATATTCATTTTCTTACTCCGATAATTTGGTGAATGGACGGTAATTCGTCGCTCCAGCTGCTGTTTTGCAGGTTTATTCCTCCAGGATTACGCAGCATCCTACAGTAGATCACATGTAACTTCTTCCTCCAGGATTACGCAGCATCCTACAGTAGATCACATGTAACTTCTTCCTTGATCTTTTCACCAGAATCAATATTGCAACACCATAATGAGTTCTGAAATGGCTAGATCCCATTTAATTTTGTCATAGAAGTAAGAAAATATAGGTTCTCATAGCTTTAGCACAATTGATATAACCAGAAATACACCCACACACAGCCTCACACATTTATACATATATATATATATATATGTATAAACTCACACTTATGATTAATATCTGAAGGCAAAAACAATTTCAATTTATAAAATCTTTACAATATTGTCTGTACGAAAATACAGACCAATATCACAGTATTTTTTAAATATAAAAATAAAAAGAGAATATAAACTTACCACTTGGTGTTTCACTTTGTCAGCTAATCATCGACTACATGAAACTCTGAATCTTCAGAATTAAAATTTTGTGAATTATTTTCCTATTACACACACACACACACACACACACACACACACACACATATATATATATATATATATATATATATATATATATATATATATATATATATATATATATATATATAACCTTAAGAAATCTTCGTTCCACACATTTTGAGACGATCGATAGGGTGAAATAAAAGTGCTTTTGTTATTTTTTTGGATATTGATTTAGTTTGTAGTTCATGTTCTGAATTTTTACTATTTCATTGATTGAAAAAAAAAGGTTAGGGAACTTATTCCTTAAAGGTTAATAGGCTAATTAATTTAGTTTATTTTCCGTTTTTAGATTTAGTATTACTAAGATGTGCAGGTTACACACACATATATTCATGGGTTAAAACTACACAATCAGAAATGCTGGTACACAACCTTACACATATATATTCGCATGGATACTCGAACAGACTCATGCATAGTTACACACACATACATACAAAGAGACACATATATAATAATGATAATATAGCTAGCTGGATTCATGATTAGAGTGGTTAATATGAATGAGAGAGTGTAAAAAATCACAAACCTAATACAATAAAGTCACGTAAATAATCTTTTATCATAAACTTGAAGGTTCTTGCCACCATACCCTAGAAATGAGATCATCTATCTCCTCATGTCTAACAAAACATATATAAAGGGACACGTAGCATGTATAGTACTTTTTGGTCAAACGCTCGCATGAATACGGAACTGACAGCCAGTGAATTGCATTGGCTATGTCTCTCTCTCTCTCTCTCTCTATCTCTCTATCTATATATATATATATATATGTATATATATATATATATATATATAAATCTCTTTCTCTCTCTGTATATATATATAGAGAGAGAGAGAGACAGAGAGAGAGAAAGAGATAACCGTTGAACGGATGTATGTAAACAATAGTAATTGTGATTCATAACCGTTTAAAATTTACTTCGCAGCTAACCGGGTTTCGATCCCAGCTACGGGAATCTAATGTCTAGCCACACTGATGAGTTCTGATAGAAAGAAACAGATCTGTCTGTGGATGAGTATATATATATATATATATATATATATATATGTACATATATATATATATATGTACATATATATATATATATATATATATATATATATATATATATATATATATATATATTCGGTTGTGTTGCAAATGATTGCCGTTTTATTAAAGTATAATCAATTCATGAATGAATTATCAAAGAATTAATTTCAGTCAATAGTACATTCACTATTATTTTAAATCACCTATTCCATTCAACAGGTAGCTTTCTCATTTCTCTCAAGTATAATATCACTAGTTTCGAACTGAAGAATATTTTCATAAACATTTTCTCAAGATCTTCTGGAGATAAATCTTTTTCATTCACAACGAAAAAGATGGAAATCACTTGGAGCAAGGTTTAGAGAATTTGCTGGTTGATATAAAATATACCAGTCTAAATCCAGTATTGCTTTTCTGCGTACTTCTTACTTGGTAGCTCAATCCTGAGACCATTTTGAGACAAGCAATTACGAATAACGTTAAATCAAATAAATAAAGGATCAAAATACTTGGCTGCCATTTTATTAGCCAATGATTACCACTTTTTATCGATAAATACTATAGTCATAATTTAGTTCTATCAAAACATATTGTTTCTTTATTTTAATGGCATATCAACCTTCTTGAGTTATGTAGCAGAACAGAGATGTCACTATTAAACCTATAACTGGGGGAGTTAAGTAAGTTAATAACCTTGTGTTATCATTGAGAAGTACAACGTTTATTAAATCGTTGATAGTGGGGTGCTATCTTAAAAAGTTCTCATGCACATTTTACAACTGCTGAGAGTATAGATTGTCATTGAGTATTGTGGTTCAAAAAGAGTAGCGCCCTACCCTACATCTTGGTGTAGTAGCTATTGAAAAGGGAGCCTTCTGGTTGCCCTCGACTATGATCGCCAACTTTACTTACTTTTTTACATTATCAAAACACCATAACATTTCTCCCATGAAGCTCTAATTTTGAGTAAAGCTTCGGAGATACATCCTTGTTAGTCAAAAGCATTTTCTGGTTGTGCATTGTCATAATTTACCCGAAAGAGTATGAGGAATCCAAACTTACATTTGGTCCCTTTACTAAATTTTCCAAGGTTGATTGGGATGTGTTAACATCATGGGCTGTTGCCGAGTACTTTTACGTTCCACCAAATTCGTTGGTTGGGGGCTGATGAGCCTTCTGGTGCGTGTTCCTGTCTTAGTGATATATTACAACAAAATATTGAAAACTAGTTTCAGACTTGGTGGTATGTAATGGCCCAAAGGCCATAATAACTCCAAATGCTAAAGGCAGTTTCTATAGCGTTTTTGATATTTTTAAGCACAAACCACAATACAGGTCGAATATGTATTTTTATTTACTCTATCTTAGGGGCTTGAGAACATATATTAAATTGTGATGCACGGTTTTCCCCACCTGAAAGAAGAATGACTGAGGTAGGCACCCTTTAATCAAGCAATTGCCGATTCCATCTAAAACATTGAAAGTTTGAAATGGTTTGTTGCAACTTGATGTTATTAAGTGGAAATTACTTATGACCTAACCAAATATATATATATATATATATATATATATATATATATATATATATGCAATGATGATTATAATTATATATATATATATATATATATGTATATATATATATATATATATATATATATATATATATATATATATATATATGTGTGTGTGTGTGTATATATATTTATCTAGCTATAAAGAATCTTGCAACTAGATGTTATTAAGTGAAAATTACCAATGACCTAACCCAATATATATATATATATATATATATATATATATATATATATATATATATATATGACTAAATTTAAACTATAAAAATTTAAAAACATAGAAATAAATAGTGAAACCAGAAAAAAAAACGTATCCAACATATGCACTAAAAAATAGGTAGCTAAATAAATGGTATCGAAATTAAAATAAGCATTAATATTTCTCTTGAAAGTTAATTATCGAACTTAACATGAAAAGAAAATAAACTAAACAAATAAATAAAAAAGTTAAATTACCGTAATTATAACTGACAGAAGAAATTTGAAAAATTAAAATAAAACAGAAATTCAATAAAACGAGGAGGTAACTCCTAAATCTCGTCCCCCTACACCGCACGTGTCTATTCTGGTTTAATTCTAATTTTAATTTTAATTTTAATTCATTATCCATTGGGTCTGAAGAAGTCCTGTATTAATTTTTTCTTCGTGTTTTTGGTTCACACCAGAAACTGAAAATACAGGATGGAAATAAATTTATAATCCTGAATTAACCGGTCATTGGTTCTTTTCTTAAAGATATATATATATATATATATATATATATATATATATATATATATATATATGCAATGATAATAATAATTATATATATATATATATATATATATACACACACACACCAACACACACACACACACACACACACACACACACACACACACATATATATATATATATATATATATATATATATATATATATATATATATATATATCTAGCTATAAATAATGTTTTTGTAGTATAACTATATTGTGAAAAGTTTTTAAGTAAATTGTAACATAAAATAAAGAACATTATAAATTAAATCAAACACCCGCAAAACTCTCGACAGAAACCAAATTCTAATTAACTTGAAAAAGCGTATCAACAAAATTTAATGCAAAAAACAATCAAAATATATCAATCGTTTTAAAAGTCAAATGTAAAATTTTAAATTAAAAAAAATGAACCGCTGAACCAGTCAGTAAGGTAAACAAAGAATATGAATTTTAGTTCAGTCATGTGGTGATCATGAAAGTGTTAAATAATTTTTCTAATGGACCCCAGAAGGCACCAACTATACGGCCACCTGCCTCACATCACGAAAACTATCTAAGTCAGATGAATCAGACATGCAGGACACTGCTGGAGAAGCAGGGACGAGCTCATAAATGATGTACTCCTATGGACCCCCACATATAACAAGGCAAAAGCACGACGACGAGCTCGAACATACATGCAGCAGCTATGTGAGGATACGGGATGTAGCCCTGAAGCCCCCCCCCCATACTGGCGATGAACGACAGGGAGAAGTGGCGAGAGAGGGTCAGGGATATCCGTGCCTGTTGCACGACATGATGATGATATATATATATATATATATATATATATATATATATATATATATATATTAGAAGAGATAATAAAAACGCAGAAAAAAGTAGCGACTAATTTATGCATATTTACACTTGATATTCCAAAAACAGCAGAAAGAATAAAGTTTGTCTACGATATAGAGCGATTGGAATAATAAATACCAAACTCACTCAAATGTTATAAATGCAAGAAATACGGTCATAATGAAGGCAATATTAGAGTACGAAAAGTGTGTAGGAAGTGTGGTCAGCATATATCTGACCATTAAATCAATGAATGTAAATTTCCTCACAAATATCCAGAACAGAAGCTATGGCCATCCAGTCTCTTCAAGATCTTTTGTGATCTGGAGACAAAAAAAAAAGAAATTTTGGCAATAAGCCATACAAAAATTCCATACTATGGATAACAGAAGATGATATCAGCTTTTAGTATCGCTACTTATACCTAAGAAGCCAAACGAGAAAAACAAAAAAACTCCTCCAGCTTAGGAGAACAAATACGAACGAACTGTTAAAAGTTAATTCAGATGGAACCGAGCGACTGAGAAAACTCTCATTAAAGAAATAAAAACCTTGCATGAAAACTGCAGAAATGATATCATCAAAGCTGAAAATAAAGAAAGCACGAAAGAAAAAAGATGTTGCAGCTTCTCCCATCAAACAGGAATCTCTTTCTAAAGTCTTAAATCCATTAAACAGAGAAAAATCTACAACACGAAGATCTCCCGTTCATCTCATTTCACCTCTAAAATAATACGCACCATTAAATTCTTGAAAGATATTTCGCGTAAAAGATATACCCATAGAAGAGGCCGTCAATGAAACATGATTTCCAATAAAAACTAAACAAAAAAAAAAAAAAGGAAAATTCCAGAATAATGTAGAACAATTGCTCAAGGAACAAAAAGAAATGAAAGTAAATCAAATTCAACCAACTGAAAAAATGAAATCAAAATAGATTCAATATTCCACAAAACCAAAACAAGAAATTATAACCTTCTAAATCCGCAAGGGGAAACAAAATAATCCCATGGTATATACGAGTAGTAAAAACCAAATTATAATGAACTACTTCTGCAACTAAATAATTTACATTCTATTATGACTAGCGACCAAGGAACCGTCTTCAAAGATAACAATACAAATTAAAGCTATATAACCATATACACAATATAGGATTCAGGTCTTCCAGAGGTGTTTCCTTTTAAGACAGATAAGAAATACCTCAAAAGAAAACAAATCTAAATACCAACTACAAGCAATAGCTGTTAAAATAACCATGTAGAGAGGGATCGATATATGTTCACTCTATATGTTCACCCGATAAAACTACTCATACCCAATCAGATGGGGCTGTAGAATACACCAATTGCATCTCTGCAGAGAGGTAAGAAGCACCCCCAATGGGTTTTCTGATATCACATTAAACAATCTCATGTTGAGGTTCCAGCAATAGTGGAGCTCTGGGGAATATAGAATATACCTTAATTGCCATCGTTCCTCGATCCACTCTGGTTCGGAGGAGTAGCAACTGATAGGGTCCTCTCTATGTGCCAAAGAGAATTGTTTGGCATTTAAAATGAGTGTAAATAAATGACTTATGCTAAATAGAATTGATTGAAATAGAAATTTTGGATTACTTAACCGTGTGTAAGCAAATGACTGGTGTTTAATTAAATTGTTAGTGATACATAGCAATACTTGGAACTATTTAACATCGTTGACTTATGTTAATAAATCATATATATATATATATATGTATATATATATATATAGTATTATTCGGTCCAGTTAAACCAGAGTTGTGAGTAATTCCTTCAGGACAAGAAAATTATTCAGGAGCTGAACATTTAAATTTTCCTGGTAGAGAGATCAATGTAATTGATTTTACAGAGCAATATTTCTTTAAAGAAAAAAACCAAAGACCGGTTATTTTAGGATTATAAATTTATTTCCATCCTGTTTTTCGTTTCTGGTGTGAACCAAAAACACGAAGAAGTTCTGTTATATTTTTCTTCGTGTTTTTGATTCACACGGGATGGAAATAAATTTATAATCCTAAAATAACCGGTCTTTGTTTTTTTCTTTAAAGATATATATATATATATATATATATATATATATATATATATATATATATATATATATATATATAAGATGGATTTGGCATTAAATAATCTACAATAGTTGATATACCATAAAACCAAATGAAACCAAAAGTACTTATGAAAGGGAACTAAACAAACTTATGGTTCAACTAACCAAACCATTCATAATATTGGAAGACCTATAATTCCAAATGAGGAAGCAAATGAATCAACCGAAAATTTAAGATATATTAAATAGTAACAACCTTTTTCTAGTTAGAGAAGGATATCAAACATATTTTTATCGATCGACGGGTCATTACACTACACTAAATTAAACAATGTGCCACTTACGATCAACATGGTTTATACCTTAAAACTATATCTCGATACAAAGACCATTTCTGAATTATACTGGATAGTGAGCCATATGAAGACGGCCTCATTCGTTAGAAAGTAACCGAATGTACAAAGTAGACTAATCCAGGATGCAAATATTAAAGAGCAAAATAATTTGACAGAAACTCTTATCACCCTTGCAACAAAGGGCATAATCACAAGAAAGAACAACAAGTGAACGAAATAAAACATAGTTTGAAAATTTGTCGGAATGTGATCAGACTAAGACGAGCAACTCTTCCTAAATTCAACAAAGTACTTAATAAATGCAAAGGAATTGAAATTAAATATCTCAGAGCAAAGGCGAGTAAAAAAACAGAATAAGCAAAAATATAACAAAAAATGTTGGAAAATATTTACGCAGTCTCAACTCTAACCAAAATATCAGAGCAATATCGAAAATGATTAAAGAAATCTCTGGCAAGAATCAATCTATTCCTAAAAAGCATCAGGAGGTAAATAATTACAAGGTCACAAGTAAAAAAGAAATAGCAAAGTTATTTGCTGACATATTCTCAGAAAAACTCCATAGCCAGTGGAAACAAAGGATTCTAAACATGAAAAAGGAAGATGAAAATACAAACTCAATTTTTCATCAAATTATTCAGAATATTAAAACAAGCCCTTCATTTTTATAAAAATTATGGAATCCATAGAAAGGTTCCAACACATAGCCACACGGCCAAATGAGATACACTACGAATTCATCACTTTTAAACCCCTTGAATGAGTTTAGAATAAACAGAAAATATCCCAAAATAATGAAACAATCATAGATACAAACACACATAACTACAGACCCATATCACTAACAAGCTAGCTCTGCAAGACAATAAAAATCTCATGAAAAAATACCATGGTAGTTTTAGCAAGAAAAAAGCATGATCGATCACCTGATAAAATTAGAAACCCATTTAATCATCACCAAGCTGCTAAGACAAATTTTCCGCACTCTCTCTCCCCATCCCTCCCTATCATCCATCGCTCCTGGCAGGTCCTCCAACCTGCATCCTGTGTCTGAGCAGAGCTCTTGTAGGTAACTTCTTACTAGTCGGTCAGCAATCCTTGTTCGTCTTATTCCATATTTACCCCTTCTCTCGGGCAGGATATGACACAAGGTCAATTTTTAAGCGGAGTTTAACAGGTTTGAATTCAGAGTTTTCTTTCTCCTAGACTAGTTACCTTACCAGGGCTGAAGAAACTTGTCTACCCTACTATTTATCCATAGCTGGAGGGAGAATAATTGGATTCATACCTTTCCCAAGGGTATTAGTGCTATGTGAAATGCAATCAGTGTCGTCTAGGATTTGAACTCGTGTCGCCGTATCCACTTACTGTGACGATAACAATTACACCACGGGAACCACATTGTTTGTCTTATTGAGTGGCCTAACAGCTGTTGTTTCGTGGGTGTGTTGCTTCCTGGATTTGTTCAATAAATTTAAATAGAGTCGAAACATGCTTTCACATTCTCCATAATAAGTAGTGCTACCTCGATTTGGTCTTAAACTGGAAAAAATCTTTTCAAGAATAATATTTAAGGATTTATATTAAAAGATATATGACTGCGCAGGTTCATGCCACATCAAAAAAATTATTCTTAAAGGTGCCTCAGCTTATAAAACTTAATTTAAAATACTGTTATAAGGGCAGATACACTCTCCAATTTTGAGGTTACGGAACATCCTTATTATTTTCTGTGTATTTGGCCTTATGTCGTCAAAGTTACATTGAAATAAAACAGTTAATGGAATATGTCTTTAATTTATATATAAACAAATTCAGAATGAATTTTACTAATATTAATCAAACTTAGTTTAAATTTGCACAAATCTGTTAATATAGAGACCCCAGTGAAGATTTAATTCATTATTGAGAATTAATGGTCAGAAAGACCATCCTGATAATCGTTATTTCATGGCAATGCAATCAGATCATTGTTCTAAGATAAAAACTCCTTTTACATAAATAACCTTTTGATTTGCATCTCCATTAAAAACAATGAAATTTTTTTTTGAAAAATTGTTAACTATAAATCAAATTCAGAAAACAAGACATCACTTAGGATAATCAATATATCAATAATCAGGACGGATTTATATTGATTCTTATCGGTGTTTCCTTTGTTTAACACAAGTTTCCTCTTCAAGAAACAATCAAGAACAATGTCAGGCTTTGAATAAATTGTTTTCGGTGTAAATTTTATACTTTTTTTGAAATGTTAATTCTTGGTTCATTCGTAGAGTAAATCTTTCTATTACACATCAAGTTTTATTTTGCTTTTTTTTATTTGACCATTCATGTTTACCGCGCTCCTTTTTTGGACTGGTGCCTCTGTTTAAATGTATATCAACGTTTGTGGGTTATTTAATGCCAAAACAATCCATGTAGTAAAACAGCAGTGAGTCTATTCAACCCATATGGGATAAGTGAAAGTAACTGAGTGACCGGAATTCGATCTTCCTGACTTCGAGACAGGAATCCAGGACTATAGCTGTTAAAACATATTGACTCTCTCCATTACACTCAGATGATATACATACAAATAATTGGCGTTAAGGATCGGGTAGCCCAGTCGGTTGGGGCTGTATAATACGCCAACTGCATTTCTATAAAGGAGTAGGATTCCCCCGACGTGTGTCCTTAAGCAATCTGATGGTGAGTTTCAAGTAATGCTGGAGCTTTTGTGAATGCAGTGTATCCCTTCATTACCATCACTCCAAGGTCCGCTCTATGGGTCAAATAGAACTGTTTTATATTTAGATCAAGTACAAACAAATTATTATTGCTAAATTGAATGGTTTGAAATAGAACCGTTTGATAATTTAACTGCGTGTAAGCAAATAACTGTTGTTCAATTGAATCACTAGTAATACAGAACAATATGCAAGCATGGATTTCTCTCTCTTTCACTATTCGTATCTATCATCAATCACTTTCAGTAGGTCATCCAGACAACATCCTGTGTCCGTACAGAGCTGTTGTAGATGTGTTCTAACTGGTCGTCCGTGTAAAGGGGTCCTCCGGAGAACGTCTTTTGTGAGTTCGTCCTGACTTCTCCAGCAGTGAGCAGTATTTATTATTTGTCTGATTCGGATGGTTTTCACCATGCGATTAATTAACGCCCATTGCCATCAAGCCTTTTCTCTTGACGCTAAGTCAGCGGCTATGTCGTGCATATATATAGTAGTATGGATATGGCTGCTGCCTGGTAAAAAATGCGTTTCATTTTATCGGAATAGTCTGATTTCCATGCGACCAAAAACCTATCAAAAGCTGTCCATGCCTTCGCTAGTCACATATTTATGTCATTTTCCGTTGATTAGATGCTGTTTCCGAGGTAGGTGAATTAGTCCACTTGTTCCAGAGAGCCACTATTTACTGTGGCGAGACAAACAATACATGAAACCATTTTAATGTGTGCTAAAGAAAGAATAATAAATCACATATCTATATTCATTTAAATGATTGATGTTACATAGTTATTGTTTCATAGCAACACTTGAAAACTATGTGCCAATAAATAATTAATGGTAAATGTAAATATTCGTGTTACATAGAAATACTTGTAAACATTCAACTGTGTTCAAAAGAATAAGGTCAGGCTTGTTTAAAAATGTATCTTCTATATGTCTTTACAAGTCATATATTCATTATATATGGAAGTAAATAATAGATTGTAATCCGACAATATGTAGTGAAAAAATGCTAACAAGGTAATCCAAGTGGATGGAGAAGTCGATACTAAAGCGTTTCGCTTCTATTGAACCATCATTCACCAATTAAAGGGCCAACTTTTTCTTGTCATACAAATTTTCCCCTTGGTTTTTGTATTTTGCATTTTTAAACATCCATCGTTGACTTAACATCGCTAATATCACCCCTCATGGTCCTGATGATGGTTCAATAGAACTGAAACGCTATAGTGTCGTCTTCTCAATAAATCTCTCCTTCCTCTTGGATTACTTTGTTATCAAGTTTTCTCTACATTTATTACATATGTAAAAACAGGATTTGGCATTAAATAACCTATAATGGTCCATAAAATCCAACCTAACCAACACAACCCGATATTTTGGATATGTTCAATGTAATACCTTAAGGAAATGTTGGGACTCATAGTAACATTACTAAATATTATATCACAAATAGATCTCTTTGTTATTTCGTAAGCTTACTCCTACACTGTTAAGGTGGTAGTGCAAATTTTGGTTCATTACTCGTAACATACTGTCACTTAATATTGAAACACAGGTGTTTTTTTTTAATATTGGGATGCAAGGTGAATGCTAAATTGAATTGTAAATCTAAAAAACAAAGAGCAGAAAAAGAAAAAAAAGAGTTTGAGTGGAAGAGATGTTATATTATCATGTATAATTTTGGCAAGATATAATCATTAACAAAATATATTTTGTTAGATTATTAATTGTGTTATGCGTAGAGTGTGCCTACATGTTTCTGCATTTTTGTGATAGTTTACTCGAGTCTAATTCTTGAATTTCTTCGAGGATGAACCTTAGCTAACGTCGTAAAATTCGAGACTGATATTTTCGGTTAGACGTAGAATATCAAACGCCTGTCTTCCTTGACTACTTGACTGCAACTGACAAGCATTTACTGTTATTCAGAACAGCAAGCTATTTTAAGAAAATTACTTTTGGAAATGACACTGCATATAAGACCTTTTCTATTTTTTAGATTTGTTGAACTATTAGGGTTAGAGAACATTACCATACGTACAACAAAACTGCACACATATACTCTAAAGTGTGACTTCATATAGCGTAGTGGCTAACCAGGTGGACTATATCGTCATAGTAACTTATTTTGAACCCCAGTCAAGCTTTTGAGTTCACTTTCGTACAAATACATTTAGGAAATGTTTGAACTCTCTAATCTTCCCAGTAATGGTGCAAATAGTATCACAAATTATCTTCTACAAGTATGGTTTTGGCATTAAATGACACATGAAGTTTGATATGCTTTAAAACGAAGACATTAAACCAAACGGTATATTCAAACAAATCTAGTGTTATTATGATAGTAAGTATGAGTGAGTAAAACTTGTTAACATCGTCTCTTAGTGAGGCAGCTAAGTATTTTTGAGTTTTCTTGAATTGATTTAACATTATAATTAATTCATATAGTTATCAAGATGTCAAAATTGAACTTCTAAATAACGATCGATTGAGAACAGATGTAGGATTCTGCAGAGTTTGTGACGAATCCACTAACCATGGAGAGGTGTCCTCTAACACTAAGCTTAATTCATTACTTCATATATGCATAAATTAGGAGTGTCATCCATCAGACGAGTTCTAAAGTATTTATGATCTAGGTGCTAAATACTTCTCAATATATACGCATTGTATCTATATGGCTAGAGGCATTTGTGGTGTTATGGCTCTTGTACTAGCATATAGAGAAGGCAAACGGTTCAAAACCTGGAAGTACTGTTAGCATTTCTTATAGAATCAATACTTTAAAAAAGGTATATATATAAATTGTTCTATGTGCAACTATGAGAAAATATTAAGTCAGACTAGGTTCTCTAAGTTTAATGAGGATACTAGTCAGCGAGAAAGTAAACTATGAATTCAGGGCAATTAAAATCCATTTGAAATATTGACCTTGTATCACATTAGACTCGTGCGGAAGGGACAGTAAATACTTACATTGTTTTGTATTCTTCTTTTAGGTGTAAAAATCATGAAATGTCGTCCACTTTACTGTAATATTGGCATGGAAAGAAGTTGAAGGAACTTATTTCTAATAAGTTCTAATAAGAAAACGTTTGTTCTTTATCCAACCTTTTTTTTCTAGGAAAGTTATCTTTCATATCTATAGGGTTTCCTCCAATTTATGAAAATAAAATTGTACATTTATTTGCGCATCTTTTTCGCTCAAAGATTTCTACTCATACAAGAAAGCTTTGCCAGATGTACATTAAAGGCAAAGAGGAAGAGCACGTCCTTCAACTGATAACGCAATCAGCGGACATGAATGCCATTGAATTGGTGTAGAGTGAACTTGCCCCCAAAATCAGAGCTAAACAATTCGTAAGTACGGCTTTCCTCTGGCAAATAATGCAGGTTAGCAGAGCAGAGCTATCTTCGATCTAACACCAGTTCTTGTAGGAAAGAATGCTGATTATCTGTGAAGTACAGACAATGGCCATAGGAGGAGATTTTGATGATTCAAAAGTTTAAAAAGTTTTTTGTGTTTTTTTCCGTTTAATCTGAATTTAATGTAGCTTAGGAAAGTGTGTATTCAGTATAATAAATAAAACCATTGTGGGGCTTAACTTGTGTCATTAAATATAACACTTTTAGAATGAGAAATAAAAAAAGACCAAGACTTTTGACTGGTAGTATATATATATATATATATATATATATATATATGTAAGTAGAGTTAGCAACCTTAGTCGTGGGCGACCAAAAGGCTCCCTTTTCAATAGCTACAACACCGAGGTGTAGGGGAAGGCGCTACTACTGTCCCTGGATTGCTCCTCTTTACCCTTGATACATACCATAATTTGCTGAGTGTTAAGAAAGGAGGTATCAAGTACCATTTTTAAGTCTTTGGTATGACTCAACCTGGGATTGATCCCCGCTCTTTTGGACCATTGGCGAACACTGTACCCACTTGATCAAATCACTATTGGCAGGTCATCTAGACAGCATACAGTGTACGCTCAGAGCTGATGAATGTACGTTTTTGTTTGGTGGCTAACCCTACTAGGAAACGTCGTTAATGAATTTAACTTTTCTTCCTCAGCAGTACCCAACTAGTCTTCTTTTAACTTTGACAATTTGAAAGATATGGGGTAGGTGACCGTACAGCTAGTTTTGTGTAGGATACTTCTTCCAGGATTTGTTCAAAACAGCATGCAGCATTCTTAAGTAGTTTGGTTCAGTCTTTTCCCATTATCACTTCTGTAAAGTCCATGTGGTACTGGTATATCATAGTACTAACACGTCAACTGCATGGATGAATTTCTGTTTGATTTTATCAGCTATCATATTTCCATATAGTTGATGCATTTCTTATTCAAACACTTATGCACACATGTATATATATGTATATATATATATATATATATGTGTGTTTACGCGCGCGCGCGTGTGTTAGACCAACGAATGAATATTCGATACAAGAACATTAGTAAGACAAAAGGATATATTACTCCAAGAAGTAAATAAAAACCATTCTAAACTAGACCACAGTTCTCATCATGCCCCACGCAAGAGTTTATATAAGATATACGCTACCTGTGGGAGAATATATATATATATATATATATATATATATATATATATATATATCTGTGTGTGTGTGTGTGTGTGTGCTCAAATATGTGGAAAAGTGGATAAATCAAATACTGACAACGCGTTTAGTGGTAATATTTTGTTATTTATTGACAGAAGAATTGCTGAAGTTCTTCTGTTAATAAAGAACGAAATATTACCCCTAAACACCTTGTAAGTTTTTCCTCTATCCACTTTTCGATTCATCCTAATCCTCGTGTCAGATTCATGAAATCTACTATTTCATTCTCTCTCTCTCTCTCTATATATATATATATATACACACACACACACACACACACATATATATATATATATATATATATATATATATATATATATATATCAGCCATTTTATAATGTATCTCTCTTCATCTCTATTTCCATATCGACCCCTGTATTAGATAGTATCTATCTAATATGTAGCAATCTACGTCTATCTAATCATATGTATCCATCTATTCGCATATATATGATTATTTTGAGTTTAATTTTTGTTTGTATTCAAATCTACGTCACCATCTACAATCTCCTTGGTTATTAACGTTATATTCTAAAGATAATTAAATAATCAATGTTTAATTTTAATTAGCATCTCATTTATTAACGTTCTTTCAATTTAGGTCTGATTTGCCTGAAAATAGCCCATTTTATTGATGCATTTAAAATACGCCTTGGTGTGTATCATAAAAGTAAGAAATAAAGGTTTGTATATTATATGCTATGGATAATCTACATTCTAGGGTTTAATAAAACCAGGTTTAATGAGAAATTACTTGGTTACTTTTTGATTTCTAATAATATTGTCTTATTCTCAAACGTATTTAAACTAATCATTTGCATACATTTAATTAGAAATCAATTAAAATGTAATAAAAATATATGTAATTGTTCTATATGAATTCTCATGTAGTTTATTTATTCTCTAATTTATAGAATATTTTATATTGTAACTCAAATACTTGTGCTCTGCCAAGAGTGAATATTTAAATTGTCTATCTATCTATCTATCTATCTATCTATCTATCTATCAAAGAAAAATATATACAGACCAATCTCATTAAAGTTGGTCACCTGTGTCGATAATGGCATACATTTCTGAGTGATAATATAAAATGATGAAAAGGAACCACTATTAGGATGTTAGCAGAAAAATTCCCTTTAGTGACGCGAAGAATTTACTTTTATCCCAAAACGGGATTTTATTTTCGCACGTGTGAAGACGGGGCAGGTTGGCACTTGATCCCTTGTAGAATAAGTCCTCGTTCAGAGTTTTTCTCTCAGGCATATAAGAACTGGCATATTATGTGAGGGATCAATTTAGGGCTAGACTGACCGCTGCTGGCAAGGGGTTCCAAATTTCACACTATCCACACACCCACCAGGTCGCTTTCCTTCCTCCCCTAGACAATGGAAGATATGGACCTCTAGGTTGAGACGTAATAATATTATATTGTAGTAGTCGGCAACTCCGGTTTCCCGTGTGATATTTTAAAGGAATTTATAGGACGATTTTAAGCAAGATAACAGAAGCTGGAAAGGAAGCATGAAGTAACAAATTCGTAGCAGACGCCACAAATAACAACTGAGACCACGTGGGAACATTAAAATACATGAATCTTTTACTAGACATTGATATACACCTTCAAAGTGTCAAATATATAATAAATGAACAGTCCCTGAACATAAATGTCTTTCTTCTTTTATTTTCTTTCGTTTTCCTTGAAATTGAGAGAGAGATATAGAGGGTATACAAAATTTGGTATAAGGAGACACAGTCCCAAGGGTACTTATCTTTTTTCTTTGATGGAGTTCCTGTGGAGAATCTTTCTTCTTTTACGGGCTAATAGACTTTATGCTATTTTTAACACTGGCTTGAAGAACTTGGGTCCCTCGTGTCCGAGATGTTTTTTTTGTCTTCTTCACCCGGAGTACTGGCTTTTGGTCTGTCTGCCAGGAGCCCTGTCCAATAACTAACTTTTTTCTTTTCGATTTCCGCTGACAGGAGGGAGTCCCAACTTCCGTTTTAGGGTCCCAGCCAATCGTTTGGCTTCTACCTTCCAGTGTCAGGCGACCCGAGTGAGGTCACAAAGTATAAACATCTGGTCTCCCCTCTGACCCATATTCTTTCTTAACGGTCATTCTTTGACGGCTTGCTACTGTTAATTCAAACTTTAGGATAGCAGTAATCATACTCCAACCGTCTCAGCGGGACATCAGGTGACACTTTATTTATCAGAACGACATATTAACTTAAAAAGATATTTTGTTTTGCCATGAATTTATGCATTATGTTTCGACTTTTCAACTGAAATAAGCGACGATGTTTTGTTATCGCCTTCTCATCACTTAATTCAAATCTAACATCACCGAAATAAAGTTTGATTATTTGGTTCACGTACGCTATCTTTGCTCGTGAACAATATAAATTCCGCATCCTGTACATTTGTGCCACCATCTTGGTTAAAAAGTCTTATATTAATGCTTCATTGTCGGGTTCATTTACACTGACAGGAAATTTATGAATACAATGGATTTTACCGTGAAGATGACTTTTCTTAACATTTTACAATAGCAGAAGACCAGCAAAATTTTGAGCTATCATGAGGTATTTCAAGGGCACTCTGGATTAGTGTTAATCCTTTTTAAGCTGCTCAACGATGCCAGACTGTACAGTCATCATCTGAAGGTGGGTAAATTCGCGGCGCGCTTCTTTTTTTTTTTTAAACAATTAATTTTATATTTGATGTTTTCTCTGCTGGATTTCTTTCAAATAAAGCTCATACAGACTTTGGAGTCACACACACACACACACACAAATGGTTACAATTGGGAAAAGACAACAGAGTCTTTACTATAAGTAATATAATATGCTGCCTCGATGGGTACAGGTAGAGTAATGACATTTCATTAGGAAAAATGCATGTAAATGACTGTCATTTCAGAAACTTATTGATTTAATGGGTTTTCTTTTTTGTACGAATTGTTAGTCCAGACTATATTTCTGGGCAATCATTCTATAATTCTAGTTTTAAAAATTAGCAGTAAACCTAATTTGTTACACACACACACACACACACACACACACACACACACACACACACACACACACACACACACACACACACACACACACACACAAACATGCACACACACATATATATATATATATATAAATTTGTTTATGAACTCTTCGCATGAAAAAATGATTAGAAAGTAAGTCAAGCAGTTCGTTACTAGTGGATACAATTCTCACTGGATGCCTCATGCTTTCTGCTTCGTATTGCAATAACTTAAACTAGGTAAATCATAACAAATAATCCACCATTTTTGTCACCTGTCATGGTGATGGCATAAATCTCAGACAGAGATTGTAAATCGACTGAAAGAGACAAGTGTAGATTTTCTCCAAGCAGTCAGTACCCCTCTGTCAACCGGAGTTAATCTTTAAAAATTCTTTTGCAATGGAACATTATATAATTCTGACAACGCTTTTGCTGAAATTAACGTAAAGTTTTAAGCGTTTTGTTAGGATTATTAATCTAAATGAAAACTTTATTTTTGAACATTGTACACAGATTTTGAGGGGGAAGTTTATGGTCAGTTGCATGTCCAGTATATTTGCGTTAACAAGTAATTTCATTCTTACATCACTGACTTAATTCTCCGTTGTTGAGCTCATTGATACTGGCCGGAAACCATGTTTGACTCCAATATCATCATTTCCTACGGTCTTTGTAAGCGGCGGGAAAATAGGTGCCATGTCACTTCTTCAGATATGTCATGTTTTCGAGAGCTGGTCGAGTTCGTGTTTGAAGAAGACCTTGAGAGACGATGAACACAGCTGACAGCGTGACAGATTTTTGCTTTGAGATGACGAGGCATGTGTTGAAATCAGTGGCTACTTCTTTTCAGAAGGCAACGTGGAACTACAAAACCGCCTATTTTCTCCTGATATATCATGAAAAGTAAAAATTAACATACGTAAAAGATATTTAATTCTATCATTAGATAATCCTTCAACTTTATATCATTGTCCAACATCTAATTTGTACAAGTATATATATACATATATATATATATATACGATGTATATTGATAGATGTATAGATAAATAAAAAGAGAGTTTGTTTGTGTGTTTGTTTGGGTTTTATGGTATATTAACCTTTGTTGGTTATTTAATGCCAAATCCCTTTTTATACATAGAAACAGTTCTATTTCAAACAATTCAGTTTAGCAAAAGTATACAGTTTAAATGTCTGAAAAATTTCTATTTCAAGCTATTCATTTTAGTAGAAGTATATTTTTTGTTTACACATGGTTAAATGTCAAAACAGTTCTATTACAAGCAATTCAGTTTAATATACAAAAAACAGTTCCATTTCAAATAATTCAATTTAGCATAAGTACGCAGTTTAAATGTGAAAACAATTCCATTTCAAGAAATTTAGTTTAGCAAAAGTACAGAGTTTACATTTCAAAACAGTTCTGCTTCAAGCAATTCAGTTTAGCAAAAGTACAAAGTTTAATTCTATTTGACTCATAGATAGGACCCCATTAGGTACTACAACTCCGGCCAGAGTGGACCTAGGAGCAATGGTAATAAAGGGTTACTCTGCATTCCCTAAAGCACCAGCATTACAGGTACCTTACGATCAGATGGTTTACTGTCATATCTTGGACACTTGTTGGGGGTGTCTTACCCAATGCAGATATGTAGTCGGTGCATTTTACAAGTCCAGCTAACTGGGCAAGGTATAAAAAGAGAGAAAGAGAAAGAGTGACAGACAGACAGACAGACAGACAGAGAGAACCAGAGAGGGAATGAGAGAAAGAGGGAGACAGTAGCATTTTTTGTAAGAGCTGCAATGGCTGTATTAATAATAAAAACAACTTATCGTTCATAGTTAAAAAATTTTTTTTTATAAGCACCCCCACATCCCGACACACAAACCCACACACACATATATAGATTGTCTCAAAATACATGGGACCCATGTGACTGCTAATAAGTCTACTAATAATGTTGTGTTCTATCATATTTACCAACCCCTCCGCTCGGAGTTTAACAGGTTTGAATTGAGAGTGTTCCTTCTCCTAGACTAGTTACCTTACCAAGGCTGAAGAACCTAGTCTGTCCTACTATTTACCCATAGCTAGAGGGAGAATAATTGGATTCATACCTTTCCCAAGGTATGTTGTGTTTCAGATTTGAGAACAGTATACTATAACAACTATTAATCCTCAATATAAATGCCGTGGACAAGAGAGAAAAAAATATTTTACAAGACGAATTTGGCGACAACAATATTCAAAACTGTGCCGACAAAATTTCCTAGGGAGTTTAACTTTAACAATTATCCCCTGAAAAGCCAAATTTATCGTTGGGTACACAAATCCCAAGCCACAAGGTAAATAATCTCAACTAGAAGGCAGAAAATCCCAGAACTGGCAGAAGGTTGATTGTGAGATGATGTATAGGATGAGAGATTTTGTCAGAAGGAATCTGAAAAAGTCCTTCCGAAGGAGTTTCCAAGAATTTGGTCTTTCACGTACATCGTTGCAAGAAATCTTAAAAATAAGGATCTTCAGCTATAGCCACACAGATTTCAGATCAAGCATAAACTCACAGAGAGCTAACATGGTGTTTTGTCCCAGTTATAAATCATTATCGTATTAATGGGTTGCATCCATTTACACACACACACACACACACACACATGTTGTATTTTGACCTTTTGACCCGGCCCAAAATGCCATTCAAGGTGATGCACCGGAAAAAGGTGACACATTCCAATGGCAGTTATGAGAGGAAATCGCGTGGGCGGAAATTCGCTGATGAAATAGGACGAGGTAAAAAATTCCCATGGTACATTAATAGACTGACTCACCGGAAGAGAGTGACCTGTGAACTGCATGACAGTTATTTCCGCTTGATGACGATCACACAGGCCATTCCAAAGATAGCGGAAGTGACACATCCCGGTCCCCAGATATCGGAAGAAATTGCGGAGGCGTAGAGGCGTGTCCATATCTCCGCGTGGGAGTTTGAAGGTAATATAAGGCCGACGAATTGAACAGAGGACGGCTGAGTTGGAGATCGGACGGGGAGAGGGACGAGATGTGGTAAGGAAAGCCACACCTGGCCGAAGCGGCCCTCGGGAACCCCGATGGAGTTTGGTATCCAGAGAAGATGCTGAGAAGATGCAATAAAGAAAGCCAGCACCCAGCAGAGTGGACCCCCGGGCTCCGATTGAGCATCAGAAGAACAAGAAAGACACAACGTGACGGCCATAAGTTTGGGATCAAAATATTACAGTTTATGTTCGGTCTCCAGCTCCCTCTCACACGCAAAACTTGAACAACCCTTTCGAACCCTTTCGAAAATATTTTTATAAAGAAGTTTTCCTACGTCTGATATATATATATATATATATATATATATATATATATATATATATCAACCGTGGGGTTGAGTTTTCTGGCGAAGAAGTAATCGTGTTACCATTAGCGTCTATTGCAAGCCTCTTCGTAGATGAGTTGAGGTCTCGGCAACAGTTGAACGAATGTATGTAAAGAATAGTAATTGTGATTCATAACCGTTTAAAATTTACTTCACAGCTAATATCTCCTCGTGGTTGAATGGTTAGAAGCTTTGGCTTGGCATTTGAGTCAACCGGGTTTCGATCCCAGCTTCGGGAAGATACTGTCTAGCCACACTGATGAGTTCTGATAGAACGAAACAGATCTGTCTGTGGATGACTATATATATATATATATATATATATATATATATATATGCATTTGTGTCTATGTATATGTGCATGTTTAAGAAAGAGAGACAGTTAGAGGGAGAGAGAGAGAGAGTATTTTGCGTGTCGGTTAACCAGTAAAAAAAAACACTAGATAGCGAGATTTTTCTTTGAGCAACGTACTTCAAGTTGTATAGCTTAAAAGATAAACTCGCACCCATATTGTAACTTTTCTTTTTTACTCTTCATAAGTACTTATTTCATGAATACTATTTTGTTGGATATTTGTTGAACGTCATTTTACCATTTTAATCCCACAGTTTTCCTATATAATGGAGATGACTATGAAATCCTAATTAAAATACGTATTTCCTTTATAATTAGAAAGGGACGACAACAGTACGACGACGGGTTCACTGGTCGTCTTATAATTCGATAAAATATATATTATGTTTTAATTATAAATCTAATCAATGCTTAGATGGATTGATCATTTTTTTTCTTGATGTGTGTGTGTGAGTGGTTTTTCTTAGAAAAAAAAGCAATCCTAAATCTTCCATTTTTTTATGACGCAAACTGGCAAGTTAATTGGTCACTTTCTGTATTTTGTTTACATATAATGCAAACAAAGCACCGATACTTTGGATGACTTAGAATATACTGGCTTCTCACTTTCTAAAGGACAGCCATTGAAAAATTGTTCTATTTATCTAGTTTTAAGACTTATGCTATACGATTAAACTCACGAAACGGTAAGTCTTCCGAATAATTATTTTTTTAAGATATGAAGGAATAAAACTTTCAGGAACTGTACACAGAAATGTCCCCAGCAATTTTTGTAGCAGAGGATTAACACATCTTATAGATCGATCTATACCAAAAGAGAGGGTTAATCCATGTTAAGCTGATGTTTGCTAAAGTCAATATATAATAAAGTTGGCAACCTAAGTCAAGGGTGACTCGAAGGCTTACCTTTCAAATAGCTACTACAACGAGATGTAGGGGGAGGACGCTACTCCATTTCCTGGATTGCTCCACTTTACCCTTGATCTATACCTTATAATGGTGAGTTAAGAAAGGCGGCTTCTTTGTGTCTTTGTTATGACTCTGTGATTGAACCCCCGTCTCTGGGACCATTGGCAAACACTCTACTTAGGTCAAATTGTCAAGTGAAATTAATATAAAGTGTTAAAAGATGTATATTAGGCTTTAATTATCGGCCTGCTTAGTACTTGAATATGTGATCTCAGTGTGTCCAGATATATATATCACAATAATCGTTACAATAGGGAAATCTTTAAATACTTTGATTTTGATATCATCCTTATCATGTTGTACCGCTAGCACGGATATCCCTGATCCTCTCTCGCCACTTTTCCCTATCGTTCATCGCCTCTGGCAGGTCTACAGGGCTACATCCTGTATCCTCACATAGCTGCTGTATGTACGTTCGTGCTGGTCGTCCCGCTTTAGCTCGTTCATATGTGGGGGTCCATTGGAGTACATCCCTTCTCTTCCAGTAGTGTCCTGCGTGCCTGGCTCGTCTAACTTGGATAGTTTTCGTGATGGGAGGCAGGTGACCATATAGTTTGTGCTTTGTGGGGTGTTGCCGCCAGGACTTGTTTAATTTTGCTCGCAACATTCTTATGTAGTTGCCGTCTAGCTTCTTCTCCAGCCGTTTTGTTCGCGTCCAATTTTGATTTTATTACAAGCGAAGTCTGAAAGGTTACAGGCGCGGTGTCACAGACATTCTATTCCTATTCCAGGTAACAAGAGGAGGTGTTCTCGTGGTGTAATAGTTAAAGCGATGCACTGCGGAATCGTAGTAAGCAAGTTCAAACTCCAGTCGCGCTATTACATCCACTTTCGGGCAAATACTCTTGGGAAATGTATGAACCCCCTTATCCTCCCAGCTATGGGTTAAATAGCACCGCAACTGTTCTTTTAGGAGAATACCTTTGGCATTAAATAACCTAAAAATGTTGATATGCCATTAAACAAAGAAACCAAACCAAACAACCCAAGTAACAAACTATATCGTTTAACCTTCAAAATAATCATCCAAGTCTCTAGTAAGTTTCCTCAACCTTCTCTGTGATGCTTCAATACACTGCTGGAAGGATTCTGCCGGGGTTTGCTTGAGCCTCGTCTTTACGGTGATATTGAGGGCTTCGACGCCTTCAAAACAAGTCAAATTGATGAACCCTTTCAGCTTTGAGGAAAGAAATAAGCTACATAGAACAAGATCAGGTGAATCGGATGATAGATTCAGCACAGCGATATTCTTCGTTAGCAAGAACTGCGGGATACTGAACAATTCCAATCCCGTTACTTTTCAGACATCCCAAATCTTTATTGATAAATTTCCAAACACAGTCCTTTTTCATGTTCAGCTTACTGGTGATCGTTCAAATAGTCACAACACCTGCCTTAGCCGTTTGAAGTTGACCTACATCTAGCTTGAATGCCTTCCGCACTTAGAATCATCTTTCACCTGCTCACGACTATCTTAGAACGTCTTTGTCTTTTATCATTGTAATGTGGAAAATTTATTAAAAATAGTCTTCGTGAATTTTTATTTCAGCCCGTTTATAGAGTCTATAAAAGTAGATTTTTTTGCTCATACTAAATTTTGATACAGGAAAACCAACGATCAATTTACATTTGTATATTATAATTCACCTAAATGTGGCACAGAGTTATAGCACCTGATATGGTTCTATCTATGGGTCAAATAGAACTAAAGAGTGTACTTATGCTAAATGGAATTACTTGAAATAGAACTGTTTTGACATGTAAACTGCCTACTTATGCTAAATTGAATACTTAAACGAAATTGAATGGCTTAAAATAGAACTGTTTTGACATTTAACTGTGTGTAAACAAAGTCTATATTTATACTAAAGTAAATTGATTGAATTCAAATTTTTTGACCAAACTGCATAGCTTGAAAAAGAAATGTTTTTGACAATCTATGTACTACTGCGGAACTGAATTTGAAATCGAACTGATTATTTGTATAAAAATGGATTTGACATTAAATAACATGCAAAAGTTGATATCCCTTAAAACCCAAATAACCAAACTGTTTATACATATATATTAAATATATATATGATTTGTAAACACGTTTTGGAGATTCTTAAACAAGCCTGAGTTCTTTTTTGCACATAGTTAAATAGTTTTAAGTTTTGCTATATAGCGGTCATAATTTAACATCATTTATTTGTGTGCACACAGTTTGTTCCATATATAGTGTCCTATCAGCTAATTCCACATCGGGTTAGAGTGGACCTGGGAGAAATGGCAATGAAAAGGTACTCCACATTAACCATACCTTCAAATCTGGAGTCTCACCACCAGATGGTTTAGTGACATATCCAGGACGCTTATTGGGGTGGTGTCTTACCGCTCTGCAGAAATGTATACTATGGCCCCGGCCGACTGGGCAATTAGCTCTAAATGAAACGTAAACAAACTCACCAAGTATTCCAACCCGGGTATCCGATTGTACCATAGCCAGATACGGCTATGTGTGAAATGGACATATAATGTTCATATATATATATATATATATATATAACATAGAACATAGGAATCTCGAAACACGAAAAACACTTACGACTTCTTAGTTCAGGTACGAAACCTTTTTATAACCTTTGACATAAGGAGAGAGATACACATTCTTTCTATTCTAGCTTTTTCATCTGCCCCCACCCAATCACGTGCGACACCTGCTCAAGGCCTCTGCGAGCAAACAAAAGACAACCGTCTTCTCCCGAGGCAGGTCTCAACTCCACTAACTGACTTTTTCAAAATCCCCAAATCCTCCGCGCGCTTCTGGTGCGGGTCGTCATTCGCACTTGCTAGCCCCGTTTCCCTTCGGGGTTATTGTGACATCTCTGAGTGACAAAACGTCATAAAACGTCATGATCTTAGTGAACAACAAATAAAGCTAACATGCTAAAATTACTAATAGAATTTATTTGTTTAACATGCTAAAATTACTGATAGAATTTATCTTCAAATCTCAAAATATATATCAGACTATTTCAGACATTCATTCTTTTAAATAACTGCAAGGACTATTTTAGTACATTTAGAACACCGTATTCAGAGTATTATCTTCTGATGCAGCCAAATTCTTTTTATAATGTTAATATAATATGCAAGAAAGCATTGACAACATTAATTTCAGATAATCGATTCCAATTTGAAACGATAATTATCGGTCGCTTTTATAGTTTTGATTAGATGTGATGTATATATGGCACTTGTATAAGATATAGATCTCACTAGATGACTCTTGAATATCAAAATAATTGCAAAATATATGTTTCTTGCTGTAAGTGCAATTAACTTAATTTTTCATAAATCATAGCATGATTTATTTGAGTTAATTTTCATTAAGATAAAGAAATGTTATAAAATATAAAATTTGGGAAAAAGAACACTCACTAGGTGCTACTGACAAAAAATACTAAAGATTATGTATTTCTTCTTCTTCTTCTTCTTCTTCTTCTTCTTCTTTGCGAGTTTATCCCGTAGCACTAACAGATGACCATCCACTGGAGTCAAAGTGATCGCAAGTCTTCTCTAGGAATCTTCTCAGTATTCTGACTGATCTTAGTAACACTGCAGTTTGGATGCTCTCCGCTCCTCTCCTGATTTCTAAATCTTCTAGTCCGTATTCCAAGCATTCGGGGATTGTGCCGAGTGCTCCATTTACAGCATGTATCACTGTCATCTTCATATTCCATTGCCTTTTATAGTTCTCTCGCCAGGTCAAAGTATTTATCTCTCTTTTTGCTTTCTCTGATTTTCTCAATGTAATCCGCCGGGAAGACAAAGTCCTATTATCATTTATTTACTCATTAGAGTTTTTCACATCAGCGTAAGCTGATGGTCTTTCCCTGGAGATTGAGTGAGTGCAAGTCTCCTCAAGTCTCCAGGAATCTTCTCATTATTCTGGCCGTTTTCAAAAATGCTGTTGTTTGGATGGTCTCCACTCGGTCGCCAACTTCCAAATCTTTCAGGCTCTTTAATAATCCTTTAGTTACCGTGCCAAAAGCACCAGTCACAATTGGTATAATTGCCACCTTCATGTCCCATAGTTTTTTTCAATTCGCTAGCAAGGTCGATGTACTTATCTCTATTATTATTATTGTTATTGTTGTAGTTGTTGCAATTATCAATAGTATTAGAAATACAACATGAATATAATTACTGCAAATAAATTAATCGACTTATACGAAAAATCATACGCTACTGATCTCATAAAAATAATAAAAATTTATTTCTCAGATACTGAATGTCAGATTCAGAATTGGTGCTTTAGTAAGACTTTTACGCAGAATTTGTTTGTTTTCAACATTTGTCCCTTCCTCCAGATGGCCATGAACATAAAATATTTTTCTCTATTTTCTGAATAATAGTTGTCTACGTACGAATAGCTAAATCCAGACATATTTGTCGGTGAATAAATAATACGTTCAATAGTGGGTGTGTCTTCTTTATCTGTCGTCTCATTTAACATAATTTTCTGTCTCTTAGATGTCTGAAAATTGTGGCACTGAATTTTTGTCAGTTTAGATTTGATATTTGTGCTCCGATCAATTTTTTAATAAAAGCATTTACAATTTTCTTGTCTTGACGGTCAATCGACTTAATATATATATATATATATATATATACGAGGCATGAACTACGTTTTTGAATTCTTTTTCTGGTGTAACATGATTAATTTCTTTTATCTTGACTCCTAATTACTTTACAACACACACACACACACACACACACACACACACACACACACACACACACACACACATATATATATATATATATATATATATATATATATATATATATTAATGCACCAATTTTACTTTAAAAAACACTTGGAGAATAACGTAAATGGAAAATACACAAGAATGCTGCATACTGTTCCGAGAAAATCCTGGGAACAGCATTCGAAAAAACATCAGTTTTAAAAATACTTACTTCCATCTCACAAACTAAGTATGAGAAGCAAGACATGGCATGGGAAGAGAGCAACGTTCTTCTTTGGTCTCCTACACATGACCACATCATTGTTAACCATTAAGCAAAAACTTACCATCAACAAATCTGTGTTGGTATGTTTTCTTGTTGGTTAACATTGGTATTGTCATTTTAGTTAAAGAAAAAAAATTGATTGAATTTTTTTAAGTGTGTTTTACCTAACCATGTGCTTACTTTTCAACTGTCTAAGTCTCTGTCATATATATATATATATATATATATATATATATAGAATTTACCAAGGGTAAGGAAAGATAGGGATGGATGGCGATTAAGTCAGTGCAATGTCTGAGGTGGGTACGTGTTAACACACACACTGTTATATATATATATATATAGAGAGAGAGAGATTTAAACGGTGGAAAAGTAAGCACAAGATAAGCACACTTGTAAAAATTCAATCAATTTTATTTCTTTAACTAGAATGAAATGTTTGTTGAAGGAGAAAATAGGAATTTTTTTAGAGCGTTACTATATCCCAATATGGTATTAGCAAAAAAACAATAGATGGTAGTTTGTATTGTTTCAGTATTAAATCCTGTATATTTTGCATGTGATCGATCTTTCCCCTTGTATCTCATTATGCAAAGGCAAGCAACACTTACACGCTAATATGTATAGATAAACTAAGCTTAATTATCAGCAGTAGAGAATTTTATATAAACAAAAGCAGATCAATTAAAAATTGTAAACAAAACGAAAAATTTCCGAATTGGAAATATACTTAAGTAATGTTGGAAATAATCCATTTTGAGAAGAAGTGAATGTTAAAAAATGAATTATTAAATAATTAAAAAAGGTGAGTTGCATGGAGATTTATCTTTATGAAATACTAAAGGGTATTTTATTTTATCATTTCATTCATAAGATTTAGAGAGGCACCAAATTCGATAAAAATAGGAGTAATCTAAAAATAATTCTACTTGGCTAAAATGCATTTTCATTAATCTCGAGGTGGGGGAGAAGATTTTCAAAATTATTTTATGTTTTCAATCTTTCATATTTTGAGAGGCAAGTGTAATATCATCTACTACTTCGAATAAGCTCCAGCGTCTCAAACAAAGGCACTGATCGGTTAAGAAATGCAACTATGTAAAGATAATGGAAGATTACATCTATTCGAATCTGTTTTAGCAAAATTTAACATTTTATTTAGTGTGAAAATCATTAATTTTAATCAGATGCTCGGTTGAGTGGTTTATAATCGTCCAAATGAATAAATAGCAATGTATATTTCTTTCTTTTTTCTCTTTTAACGAAAACTGGAGGACGTATCAGAGATTAATAATCTCTAATAAGGTCAGCTTGGCGAGGGGAGTATGATGTTGAATGACCCGAAATTATCCAATGACCCAAGATATACATATCATTTGCTACACTCTCCGATGCCCAAATGCTATAGAGGAAAGTATAAAGCATATATATATATATATATATATATATATATATATATATATATATATATATATATATTGTTTGTTCAAAGAAAGTATGAAATCGGAACAAGTCTAAGGACAGCTCCAACTTTTTCTGGTTACATTAGGTTGTCTCTAGTGAAACAGAATATGTGGTGTATGGCCGGATGGTAGTCCATACATGCAGGAATGTGGGTCTCAAATTAAACTTAAAGAGCATGTAGGGCATATTAACATGGTGTACAAGTGCAATTTCTTTTAAAACTTAAGCTAATATTGATCTTCATAGATTAATAGTAACTGTAAATTCGCTATATCACCGATGCGTTTAATCCTGCTTGAGTGCATTTAGACCCATATTCACATCATTGTATATATATATATATATATATATATATGAATTATACATCTTGAAATATTTTGACACAGCATTAGTTGATAGTCTTTCATTGTAGTGATAGCCCGTATCTTCTGGCTTTCCGGACTCTTTTCAGTATTCTGGCCGACCACATGTTTGATGTGGTTTGGATGGTTTCGGCACGTTCACCAATTTATAACTTTTCCAGTCCCCTTTCAAAGCTTTGTGAACCGTTTCAAGCGTGCCAAAAGCAAATGTTATCTCTGACCCCCTCATGATCCACGGCTCTTAAGTTCTCTGGCAAGGTCCCAATACTTGTATTTACTCAGTCGTCTGCAGAGACGCCAAAATTCTCCTTTTTTTTAATAATCACTTGGTCTGGTCTTTTGGATGTGATTAGATGACCCGTTTTTATTTCAAAATCCAAGATAATGTCGATCTCTTGCATAATTCCCTGTGGATCACCTTCCCCACCCAGACGTATCTAGTCACATACTCCTTTCGCACTTGTTTACTACATTTGCTTATCATATCATTTATGATTTCATCTTTGTCACCTCGCAAGACTTGGTATTCTATTGCGTATTGGTCCGAAAGGCGTTGTTTTGTTTTGCTATTAGAAGAGATTAAGTTATTATACTAGGATTTCTCTTTCATGGCCACATCCAGGGATTCTCGTGGGCGATTTTCCTTGATTGTTACTTGAAATATCCCTACCGTTGTTTTTCTTCCAATTTCTGTTTCTGGACATTTTTCTCCTCATATTGTTACTACTGTTAGCGGCCACTCAGATTAATCTTTCCTTGATCTTCTTCCTATTTTTTCACAATTCAATGTATTCAGGTATCCACCAAATTTTCAATACAAGCTTTTCTCTTCTTCCCTCTTTTCTTGACACATGGCGTGTCGATGTAATTTATTAGTTTTCACATTTGCGACTTCTTTACACCATCATTAGCTGATGATGTTTCTTCTAGAGTCTCCTCAAACCTCCTGGACTCTTCTCAGTATTCTGGCTGATCTCAACAATACTGTAGTTTGGATGGTCTCAACACGTCTTCTTATTTTCAAATCCTTCAATTTCTGTAACAAACATTTAGCGACTGTACCGAGTGCGCCAATTACAATTCGTATAACCATCATTTCCTTAGTTCATAGATCTTTTTCGGGTCTCTAGAAATGTATTGGTACTTACCTCTATTTTGGCATTCCTTCTGTTTTATCCTGCGGTCAGAAAGAAGGGGAAACCTATTATTTGTCAGGTTCTCTTTTTTGTTGACTTTCACGAGGTCTGGACGTTGGCTCGAGATAAAAATGATCAATTTGTATCTCAAAATATCAGAGAAGTTCGTGTGTCTCATTTTCCAGGACGGGTTCCGGGTTGTGCATATAGCATTTGTTCTTATTGTCAAATTTAAATTTCTTGCATAATTCTCAGTAGATCACCTTGCCCATCCAGTTGTGTCTTATCTTATTCTCTCTTTACCCTAATTTCCTGTATTCTCTTATGTGATTGATAGTTTTATCACTATCACCAGTATCAGAAAAAAATTTCTTTCTCTCTTAAGGTTTCCCTTTCTTAGTCATGTCCAATTTTTCTCGTGTGAGATTTCACTTCCCTGTCTCCCTGAATCTCCATAGAGTTGTTCACTTCCCACTTTCTTCATCAAGTTATTTTTGTTCTCTTGATGCTTGTGTTGTCTGTATTGTTTCTGGTTCCTGTAATCAATCTTAATCCACGTTTTTTTAAGCAGTCATCTAATCGTTGTACCAACGCATTAAGGTGCCCGTGGTGTACTGGTTATCGTCGCAGGAAATGGACACGGCGACACGAGTTCATGTCCTGGACGAGACTGATTGCATTTCACATAGCACTAATACCCTTGGGAAAGGTATGAATCCAATTATACCCCCTCCAGCTATGGTTAAATAGTAGGGCAGACTAGGTCCTTCAGCCTTGGTGAGGCAATTAGTCTAGGAGAAGGAAAACTCTGAATTTAAACCTGTTAAACTCCGCTTAAAAAATGACCTCGTGTCATATCCTGCCCGATCGGAGGGGTTGGTAAATATGGTACCAACACATTGACGCTATCTTGAATGCTGGTAAGTCCTCTTCCTCCTTCTTTTCTTGACAAATATACTCAGTCTACATCATCTCTGGGATGTAAGATCTTATGCGTCGTCATGAGTTTTCTTGTTATCTAATCCATTTTTAAAAAATCCTCCTGTCGTCCGCATTAAGAATGTCATTATAATTATCATTATTATTATTTTACTTGGTGGTTTTTCACACCAGGGTAAGCAGATAGTCTTTCCCTTGAGTGTGAGTGAGTGCAAGTACCTTAGGTCCCTAGGACTTTTCTCAGTATTCTGATCGATCTTAATCATGCCGCAGTTTCGATAGTCTCGATTCGTCCTTTGATTTCCGACTATTCTTGACCCTTTTCCAAGCATTTGGAGAACCATTATAAGAGAGCTCATTTCATTTGGTATCAACGTTACTCTCATGTTCGTTAGCTTTTTTAGTTTTCAGATACAAGTATTTACCCATCCATTCGTTTTATTTTATTTTCTCTGTGTAGTCTGCTGGAACAGCAAAATCAACTGGACGGCAGACTTTTTCTTTTGGGTTAATTATCAGATGTGACAAGGATTAGGTGATCCGTTTGTATGTCAAAATTCTTGGGAATTGTGTGTCTCATTCTCCACAACACATTCAGGTGTGTGCATGTACAATTTACTAATATGGTCGAACAGCAACTTCTTTCATAATTCAAAGTAAATAATTTTTCCCACCCAGTTGTGTCTAGACTTAAATTCTCTTTGTACTAGTTTGTTATGTGATTTATGGTACTGTATCTATCACCAGAAAATCCACACTTGTTATTCAGTTACGCATTATCTATTTTCGCTTTAAGATAATTGATCCTTATGGCGTTATTTGAGCTGCTTCTATCTTTCTCTGAAAGATTCATTTCCCTAACTATGTTCAGGTCATATCCTGTGAGATTTTGTGTGTTTGTCACTTAGAATAGCCATGCAGTTGTTTTGTTCCCATTTCTATTTCCTAGTTATCGTTGTTCTGTTTATCTCATGTTGACACAGCAGCTACTAAGTCTTTCTATGTTCTTTTAAATATTGTCTTCAAAATTCTGTATTGATGCATTCTTAGTGTCGTCTATGCCACCAGCAGAAGTTCTCCTTCTTTTATTAACACTTAATTTTTCTATGTCATCTGTTGAGTATAAAAACGTGCATCGGCATTAGCTTTCACATCCTTGGGACCATTTATCTGAATTCTTGCTTTGTCCATTTTAAGAATGGTGTTGGGTATCTTACAAAAGAGAAAGTGCAAGTACTCATACTTTTGTAAAGATTTCTGATTCAAAGCTTGGTTTCGAGAAGTTTTCTCGTTCTTCTGTGGTGCTTTTTTCTTATTTTGTCTTTCATCTTTTTTGGATTGATATTATAGAAATACAATATTCCATAGTTCTTGTAATTTTCCTTTTCTCTAAGCGTTCTTATTTTTTTCCCCGTTTTACTCCTTCTAGTATCTGTTTTGTCCACTTTTCATTAAAAGCATGGTCTATTTTTATGTTAAATTCCATACCTTTATACTCGCTGTATATTTTTATTGTTTGATCGACGTAGAGTAAATCATCTGTTTCTCTTGTTCCTCTGCAGCATCCTTTTTGTTCTGCAGGAACTCGTACCCGACTAAATAGAGGGTAATAGATGTCTTCCCAAATCTGTGCTCTCTGGATATTCCCTATCATAGGTAGACACGTTATCGGTCTTTAGGTACTGGGAATACATCTTTTGGGGGGTTCTTTTCGGAGAGATTGTTCTTTCCTTTAGTCATCCATGTGGGTATATTTTTTTCTGCAAGGCATCTACTTGATTCCTGAGCTTGACTGTCGTGAATACGCGTGAATTTTAAAAACCAGAATTCATGTAAATGATGATGGCCTGGTATTTTCAAATGCAGTATTTTTAAGTGTTGTTCATTGCGATTTCCTGTATTTTTCCGCCTTTGGACTTTCCTCAAGTCTGTGTCATTTTTATTATTTATTCATTCTGCCTTTCTGCAATTCTTTTTCAATTCCCATACTTTACTCCAAAATATTTCTGCTTTTTTGGCTTCCGGTTTTTGTTATATCCATGTTAATTCTCCAACTATTTATTGGCAGAGTTTTTGATTATTTTAAAATTCCCTAATTCGTTTGTATTGCTTAACTCTGTCTCGGTATCTTTTTTATTATTCGATCTTTCTTGCTTTGAAACTTCGTATTTGTCAATTCATACTCACGTATATATTTAATAACTAGTGTTAGACGAATTATTTCTGATGCTCCATCAATGGAATTATTATTTCCTTTTTTTCTAAAAATCATAGGTAAACTTTATTCAAAATTAAATCTGTTTTCATTAATGAGATTTCTTTGAGCCAAGTAACAATTGACACAAACGCATGTATAAAAATACTTCCCACAGTTTCGTTTATAGTGTTGTAAATTTAAAACATTAATAAATCAAATTATAATATTCACTAAAAACTGAATACCTTCTTCAATTTTCAAACCTATATTCAACATTTTCAGCATGATTAGTTTCGCACCTTTTTTTTTTTTACAAAATAATGACTACAGAAATGCAACAAGTTTTGTCGTTTTTTCTTTTGTTTATATTTGTCATCTATTGTTAAGTACTTATAGAGTTACGACTTCTAAGCTTAATGATACTGTAAATTATTTTGCAGACATTTAATTCTTAAGGAAGCCATTAGAAGGACTGCAGACGACGCTTCAGGCCGAAAATATTTTGAGATATTGAAAAATAATTTTCGTTTCGTTTCTAACGATGAGATTTCAAATTCCAAAGAACCAAATTTCGGTAAACAGGATGTCTCGAAAGGTACAGAGGCTTTTAACAGTGTAAAACTCTACATTTTATGTTTAGTCAAGTGAATATTGATTTATATATTTCCGAAATGTAAATACTTTATTTGTTTATAAGAATTTAAAAAATGTTTTTGACAATGAAGAGGTTAGGGTTATAATTTTAAACTGATATTTAATATTTGAACAAAAAGTTATATAACCAGTTTTGACAAGGATATAATCGTTTAGTTACATCGAGACATACGTTAAGTCAAATGATGTTCTACGCAGTTATTCTATAAACAAAGCTTGGATGTGGGCAGATGTATGCCGCACCTACTTAGAAGCAAACTCACTGACAATGGTATGCAGATGTATATTGGCAATCATTATTGCATGTGAAATGCAAATAATCTTTATTCATGATTCTTGTTAGAGGTAAACGTTAGTTGATCAGAAGAGTAAGAAGATTGTACAATGTCTATGGTACATCAAACCTGTGGACCAAGAATTAAAAAATATCAGTGATACCAAAAGTTGATTGAAAGTTAGCGTTTTTCTTCAACAAACCCTACATTAAATGCTTCAGCTGTTGATTCCACCGCCACAGCTACAACAACAACTACTAATACTACTAATACCACCACTTCTACTACTACGGCAAACAATAATAATAATAATAATAATAATAATAATAATAAAAGACGAGACTTGAGTGGGTGGTAAAGGTGATTCTCTTGGAATTATGCAAGAAACGAAAATTTGACAATCTTATCTAATAGTATATGCACAAACAAGAATCCTTTCCTGAGAATAAGATTCGGAAAAATATCAGGAAATTGGAAATACTTACAGATTATTTTATCCCGGCAAGAAGACATGACCTAGAGATTAATAACAAAAAAGGAAAAAAAAAAAGAAAAAAAAAGATGTGACCCTGCTGAAATGTAGACTTTGCCGTCCCAGCAAACTATTGAGAGAAAATCAAAGAAAACAAAAAGAGAGAGTACTTAAAACTTGCTTGAGAACTGAAACAATATAGATCATGAAAGTCATGGTGATATCAATGATAATTTGTCCACTCGGAATGGTTCTCAAAGTCTTGGTAAGAGGATGGGAAGAGCTAGAAATCGAATGATTACTAAGCGTTAATGAGATCTTGCAGAATACTGAGAAGAGTTCTGGAGATCTGAGGAGACTTACAGTCACTCAGACACTAATAAAAGAATATCAGCTAACGCTAGTGAGGAAAACTGGCAGGGACTAATAATAACAATACTAATTAGACAAAAAGGAAAATGCAACACAAGAAAAAATAACAAACGAGGAAATATAGCAGAAAGTACTGGCGAAAGAAGAAAGATTAAGAAGACATTGACAATGTGTAAACAATACAGACGAAACAGAACATTCCAAAAAAAGCGAAATAAACTTCTACCAACAAGTTGGGAGTGATGACCAGAAAACATATCAACAATTGGATGCAAGAGAAGCGTAACACTTTTGGAGTAAAACATGGCAACCAAGAGAACATATAAAAAAAGCCGAATAGATGAGCAACATGGTGAAAGAGTTAGAAAGACTCGATGAAGGACCGAAAGCGGAAATACACATTCATTTACAATGAATGACACTAAAAAAAATATCAAACTGGAAAATTCCAGGCCATGATGGAAAGAATTTCATCACCATTCTTGACAGACTGGCACTTGAAATGAACAGTTGTCTACAAGTGCCCTATATGCCCGAATGGATGACCAAAGGAAAGAGCACATTGATCCAAAAACATCCTCGGAAAAGAACCAGCCCAAAAAACTACAGAGCCATAACATGCCTACCTATGACTGGAAAAATACTTATGACACGAATAAGGGAAGAGATTTATTTCTCGTTCACAAGTTGTGGATTATTCCCCTAGGAACAGAAAGGATGCTGCAAAGGATCTAGAGGCACAGGAGAAATACTCTTCATTGATCAGCACATCCTTAAACAGAGCAAGACGAAACACAAAAAATTAGCTATGGCCTGGATTGACTACAACAAGCCTATGATATATTCCTCCAAAGCTGAATAATAGACTGTCTCAAAATGTATAAAATATTAGATGAAGTCATAAACTTTATCGAAAAAACCAGGAGAGTGGAATTGACAACATGAGAGAAAAGCTTAGCTGAAGTAAAAATCCAAACAAGTATATTCCAAGGAGATTCACTATCACCATTACTATTTATAATTGCCATGATGTCGCTCAAACATTTAGTCAGGATATATACAACCGGATATCAACTTAGTAAATGGCGGGAAAAGTTATCACCTAATGTATATCGACGAAATTTAACCAATTCACCAAAAATGAAGCTTTATTGGAATATCAAATACACACAATCAGAATACACAGTCAGGACATAGGAATTTAATATGGCATAGAAAATTGCAACAACCTAATAATGAAAAGCGGCAAACGATACCTTACGGACGGAATGGAACTACCAAATCAAGACAAAATTAGAAAACTCGGAGAAAAGGAAACCGCCAAATACTTGGGGATACTGGAAGCTGACACCATCAAACAAGAGATGAAAGAAAATATTGTGAATATTTCAGGAGAACCAGAAAACTACGCGAGACAAGACTATATAGCAAAAACCGTATCAATGGAATAAATACCTGGGCTGTCCTTTTCGTAAGATTTCCGGGACTATTCTTGAAGTAGACCTGAGAAGAACTTAAAAAAATGGACCAGAGAACAAGAGAACTAATGACAATGCATTAGGCATTACATCCCAGAGATGACGTTGACAGATAATATGTGTCAAGAAAAGAAGGAGAAAGAAGACTTGCCAGTATTGAAAACAATATTGACGCATCAATACAACGACCTGAATACTTCATAGAAATCCGCGGTGGAAGACTGATTACAGCCACCAAAAACAACACTGACAAAATGAGAACTAACAGAACGATAATAAACAGAAAGCAAAAATGGAAAGAAAAACAACTCTATGCACGTTTTACGTGATTAATAAGCTATATATCAAACAACAAATATGGATGTGTGTAACAAATGGAAAACCTTAAGAGAGTAACTGAAACTCTCTTAATACCAGCACAAAACAATGCTATAAAAAACCAACCATATCAAAGCAAGAATTGAGAAGACGCAACGAAGCAGCAGATGTAGGTTATGTGGTGATAGAGACGAATTCATCAGTTACATAATCAGTGAATGTAACAAATTAGCTCATAAAGAGTATAGGATTAGACGCGACAGGGTGGGCAAGGTGATCTATTGGATATTTTGCAAGAAATATAAAATTGACCCTACGAACAAATGGTATATGCACAACCCTACATCTGTCCTAGAGAATGATACACATAAACTCCTCTTGGATTTTGGCATTAGAGATTAGTTGATCCGTTTGATCTACTAAACTTTGCAAGATGACCAGACCTTATAATAATCAATATAAAAGAGAACTTGAAAAAGTGTGGACTTTGCTATGGAATTGAAAAGACCGTTTAACATGAAAGTGACGTTTATACCATTTGTGATTGGTGCCTTTGATACAGGCAAGAAATGATTAAAAAAGGAACTGGAAGACTTGGAAATAAGAGGACGAGTGGAGACCATCGAAATGACTGCAATATTGAGATCAGCCAGAATACTAAGAAGCGCCCTAGAGACTTGAGAAGACATAATGTAACTCAAACTCCAGTAAAAGACCATCATTTAACGCTGATGTGAAAAACTCAAGGAGTAAATAATAATAATAATAACAACAACAACAACAAATAAAAACAAGAACAAAAATAGACAAATCTAATATAGCAACTTGAAGAGATAAACCAAAATTATACTAACGAAAGAAAAAACTTAGAAGATACAAAGCCTGAATCAAGTAATACAATTAAAACCATAATTTCCAAAATTATGAAAGAAAACTCTACGAACAAGTTGGAAGAGAATGTACGAGTACATACTAATAACTAGAAGCTAAGGAAGCAAAAATAAACGGAAGTAAAATATGGGAACAAAAAAAAACATACAGAAAGACCGAATGGATACATAACGTGGAAAAAATTCCAAGGATGCTAAGAAGGTCCTGATATGATACTACAACTGGAATCTATAAGAACAACAGTTAATACCAAATGGAAAACACCAGGCTGCGATGGCATACACGGATTCTTGAGTGTTTTTTTTCAAAATTTAGATCGATTCACAACAGTCTGGCTGTTGAAAGCGAATGCTATAACATGAGAGGAGTTAACATTCACTTACTACGATGTCGTACGTAACAGGGACAGCCCTGATGCAACGGGGAATTAGTAATCACCCACTTCCTCACTTTTACACCCAGATCTCCTCGCACCCTGAATAGTAGTAGCTGTTACAGCCCTATACATATTTACCTGCCCCTCCACTCTGGCAGGATATGACACAAGATCAATTTTAAGCCGAGTTTAACAGGTTTCAATTGAGAGTTTTCCTTTTCCTAGACTAGTTGCCTCACCAAGGCTGAAGAAAACAGTCTGCCCTACTATTTACCCATTGCTGGAGGGAGAATAATTGGATTCATACCTTTCTCAAGGGTATGTTATAGATGGGGCTGTTACAGCCCTATCTATTATTAAAAGATATGGTTGAAAATTATGATTATTAATTAAAAATACATGAAAATATGTAGATCTATAGATTGTCTCAATTAAGAACACTTCATTGAAGCTATACTTGTTTACAATAAATTATTATGATTCTAAAAATGATTATTTTTTGAAGCAATATTATTGAAATATTTACTTGAAACAATAAAAAAAGCATAAAGGTCTCGGTGAGGAAAGTCATCGATCGAGAACTGTGAAAGTAGCTAAAAATTTAAACAGACTAAATTACCTGTGCTTTTAAGATACCAACGGGATACAAATACAGGTCTGCTGACCCTGTCAAGTTTAAGTCTACAAAAAGAGTAAATATGGTTAACTATTAATTCGACGTCTCCGTCCAATCAGACCAAGAGCAAACAGAAAAAAAACATGACAAGTTGAAAAAACACTCGGACGTTTCCAGAAAGCTGAAGAAATAATAAAATATGTATGTGTCACCCACCAATCATTATCGGAACCATCGGAGTAATCTCACAGATCCTAGAAAATAAATTAGGGTTACTAGATTTCAAATTAACTGAGATCATATTCAGGGTGCGGAAGCAAAATTAGTTATTTTCCTGAATAAGAATAAACGACTCTATCATAAAACAAGATTAATTTTACTTTAAAAAATAAACGACAAATTAAGAAGATATTCCCAAAACAGAAGATTTATTCAATATGACCGCCATTTTTTCAATTATTGAATCAACACGCCTTCGAAACGATTTGCATGCCTTCAAAATAAATTATTTTGACTTATCATTCCATTCCTTCCTAATAGCAGTCTTAAGCTAATCAATATTTAGTTCGGAAGTTTATTTTTTTATTCTAAAACGCCCTATATAGTTTAAAGGGAATAAAGTCTAGGCATGATGGAGGTCATAAAGAAACTCCAATTACTTTGGAAATTTTTTTCTTGGTTTCGACGTTAAGAAAATCATAGATTCTTTGTCGTCTCTTTTTATCACATTTATTCGGTTGAATTTTAATGAGAAAATGCTTGAATAATAGAGCTAACGATAAAAATTAGGATTCTTGACGTTTTTCTAAAAAAAAGTCGACTTATCAGACAAAAAAAAAAAAATTAAAAAGTCAGTGTATTCTACAACTCCAACTTTCTCGGGGGAATTTTTTTTTCATAGAGATAAGATTTTCATACGGTTAATAATCTGTCATAGCTGTCCATGCTTTTTGTATTCGTATATTGATATCACAATAAGTAAAAAAAAGATTTTGCTTCTAATGTATATGAACTGTTCCATGAATTTCAGAGGGCTATTTAATATGGATATGTCCTCATATTCTTTCAAAAGTATGGATTCTGTTTAATCTGAGTCACGTTGAGATAAATGGAGCTAGTTACTAGTTTCGGTCTAGGCAGCAAGTATTCGGCTTTCACATGTATATTTGAGAGGTGCTAGATCATCTACGCCAAATGGTATTTATAATAGTTTCAGCTTGGTATTATCTGCTTCTTTTTCTTTTCTAAGTGTTTTCTTTAGTGATATCTATTGATATTCGGGATGTATCCCCTTGCAAGACTCCATAAATGTAAAAGAAATCTGTGTGACCATCGAGTGAGTGAACCATTGTTTTGAGTTGTACAGAACATTATTATGGCAGTTTGTTTGGGTAGATTATGTGCAAGAAGTATTCGCTCGTTTTTCATATGAAATCAAATGCGTTAGAGAAATCTATAAATTCAAATATAGCTTCGAGATTTTTTTGTACGTACTCCTTCGAAGAATCGTTAGATAAATACAATCAGAGAACGTGTGGATCGATCGATCGGCTCTGTTGAAAATAAAGGTTTAAGGGATAACTGTTGTTGGTGTATATTGAACAGTCCCAATACACTTGGAAGAACAATTGGGAAAAGAGGAAATCAGAAGAAGAATCGAAAGCATTCAGATAACGGGAAGATTGAGATCGGCCTGAGTACTAAGAAAGGTCTTGAGATCTGAGGAAGCATACTGTCACTCAGACTCTAGTGAAAAACTACCAGTGTTGGTTGGTAAGAAAACATGGAAGGAATAATAATGATAATCTCTGGGATTTGGGAATAAATCTCCTCTGGGACTTTCAGATAAAACTCCTCTGGGATTATGAAATACAAACAGACCCCATAATCTCGGCCAGAAGACCAGACCTTATAATAATCAACAAAAAAAAAAAAAAAAAAAAGAAACTTACAGATTTATGGACTGTGCTGCCCCGGCTTATCACGGAGTAAAATTGAAAGAAAGCAAAAAGATGAGTACCAGGACCTTGTTGGGGAATTGAAAAAAACGGTTGAACCTGAAAGTGGCGTTTATACCAATCGTAATTTGTGCTCTTGATACAGTCACTAAACGATTGGTGCAAGGACTGGAGAACATGGGAATTAGAGGATGAGAGGAGATCATCCAAACTACAACATTATTGAGATAGCCAGAATACTGAGAAGAGTCCGAGGGATTTGAAGAGACTTGTTGCCACTGAAACTTACGTGAAAGACCATCAGCGAACGCTGATGTGAAAAATTCTCAAGGAGTAAAATGCTAATACTAATCTTAACAAAAAACCGAAGACAAAGGGAGAACTAAAGATTGATAGAATGATTGCGACCATCCAGATCATAGTACAACCTCGGTGAAACTTAATTAGAATAAGAGATAATCAGCAACATTGGAGAATAAGGCTACTGAAAGAAGCCACACGCATGCAAAATCCTGAAAATCTTCTTACTCAGTGCATTAAAGCCTCTCAGACGATAAATTAACGTGAAAAATGTTATTTTTGATAATTTACACGGGGTATGGTAAAAGACACCTCGGAGTTAATAAAGAATTCTGTGTTTATAATGCTCTTTGACTAAAATAACATAAGACACCTCTGCTAAATAGTATATTTATTAGTGAATTTGATTGGTATTCATTATGGTATATCAATATGTATATATAATACACACACACACACACACACACACACATATATATATATATATATATATACATATAGAACATTCAATAATTTTCCAGACTTTTTTATACAGGCATTTAAAATTGTCGTAGACGCTTGAAAATTCAGTATATTATTGCTATACATTCTATGAGATAACTGAACAATTTTCATGATTTTAGGTTCAAATGAACAGCTACAGCAGGAATTGGAGTACACCATACCCAAGCCTGATTGTCACTGGTTGTGAATTTCAAAAATGCAATCTGGACGTGAGGACACTTTAGAAGAATGATATGTAATAAAATTATGTTTTAAACTAGAAAAAATGCCACAGAAACGTATGGAATTCTTCAGACTGCTTTTGGAGCATCTTGCATGAATCGAGCATCAGTTTGTGAGTGGAATAAGAGATTTAAGGGTTAGGGTTAGGGTTACTATGTTGAGGTTTTAAGGGAGTTCAGGAAGAGATTCAGTCGGTAGAGGCCAGCACTCTTCAAATCGGGTCAGTGGCATTTCCAGCAGGACAATGCACCAGTCAACAACCCCATCCTTATCACTGACTATTTGACCAAGATGGCCATCTAGACAGTTCCTCAGCTTCCTTATAGTCCAGACCTTGCTCGCTGTGACTTTTGGTTATTCCACAATCTCAGAGGCTGTCGTTATGAGACAATTGAGATGAAAGAGGCTGTGACGAAGATCATTGACACGCTCACACAAGAGGACTTCCATAGGGCCTTCCAGAAGTTGTTGGAACTGTACAACAAGTTCATTGCAACTGGAAGAGATAACTTCGGCGAGACTGGAGTTTCATGTGTGTACTATCATTAAATATGCCCGTATGAAAAAAGTCTGGAAACTTATATTATGATCCTCGTATATATGATTTGTAAACAAATAGTTTTTTGCAACATTATTTTAAGAAGAGCATAAGCTCATTTTGTTGCATTCAGTAAAGTGGTTTCAATAATGTTTTTCTTCTGGGCCAAGAGTTAATGGTTTTACGTGTTGGCATCTATTGTTTACATGCAGTTACATGCTTTAAAATTTTGGTATCTTGCAATAATAGTCGTATTTGCTCACATTTAATTGGTTTTAAGTATTCATCATCATCATAACTTGCCGTCAGAAGGGATCTCCCGAACTCTCTCACGCCACCCATCTCTATCGTCCATCGCTCGCGGAAGGTCTTCAAGGCTACATCCAGTATCGGCACCGAGCTGTTGTATATAGATTCTAGCTGCTCATCCTACCTTTGCCCGTCCATGTGAAGGGGTCCACAGGAATATGTTCGTCCCTAATTCTTCTGCAGTGTCCTGCATGACTGGTTCGTCTAACTTGGATATTTTTCGAGATTGGTGGTATGTGGCTGTACAGTTGCTGTTTTTTTAGTGTTTCCTCCAGGATTTGTTTAATATTTCTCGCAGCATTCTTGTGTAATTGGGGTTAATCTTTTTCTGCAGACGTTTATTTAGCATCCATGTAGCAGTATCAACACAACCGCTTTTTGAAAAAAAAAGTGTTGTATTTTATCGGTCAGGTCTGACCTCCATATGACCGATAGTCTATCATAGCTGTCCATGACTTTGCTAGTCACGTGTTGATGTCTGTCTCGGTTGATGAGAAACTGCTTCCTAAGAAGGTGAACTTGACTACTAGTTTCAGAGAAGTACCGTTTAGTGTGGAGATGTCGCTTCTTTCATTAAATCACATTTATTCCAACTTGTCTGCATTGACATGGAGGCCTATGTCAGCAGCACCTTGTTCTAGTCTCTGTACCAGGGTTTTGGCTTGAGCGGGTGTATTTGCCTGAAGTGCTATGTCATCGGCGTTGTTCGCGTCTGTAATTGTATGTGCAGGATATCTTCTGCTTCTTTCCTTTGTAAAGTTGAAACCTTGGTCATTCATTTTATCAATATACGTTCTAAGCACGTTGTCCAGACAGAAGATAAAGAGGTATGTGGCTAATGTGTCCCCTTGCAGCACACCTGGTACAATGTCAAAGTATTCTGTGTTTCCATCCGGGAAACGGACTTTCACTTTCGTGCTTCTATAAAGCATCGATATGGCTACAACGGATTCTTTGAGGATACCTTAGGTGAGTAATATCTACTTCATCTTTACTCAGTGTATGGGGTCAAAAGCCTTAGAAAAGGCGGCAAATAATATTGTTGCCTCTAGGTTTTTTGCACGTACACCATCAATAATTTGTCTGAATATTCTTGAGATGTCGCGGATCTATTTCTCCGAAAACCCAAGTATCTTCTCAATTTTGGGTTCTATGCAGTTTCGAAGTAGCTCATTGTATATCTTGGCAGGTATGGATGTAAGGGTTATACTACTATATTATAGGGGAGGAGGGATGCATCCCTTTTTTCATGTGTCTATTGTGCTTTGATTATATCTCAGTTTCGGAGCAGTATGTCGTCGAATTGCCTATACTTCCATATTTCTGTGGGTATTTCCTCAAGCCCACATGCTTTTCTATTTCTAAGTTTTTCTTAGTACTGAGTCGAGTTCTTCTCGCGTAAACTGTCCTGTTTACTTAGTATTTTCGTGATTAGTTGATGTGTAACTTTTGGAAGGTTTCCGAATAAATCTCGAAAGATTGTTTCTATTGTTGTATTCATTCTTCTTGGGTGATAGCTTTCAGTTTTCGTAGTGCTTTTCCTTCGGCTCACTTAATTTACTGTTTGTCGTTATGTTATATAGTTATTTACACGTTCATTCAGCATCACAACGACACCATAATTAAGACGCATGAAGGAAGGAAGACGCAAGAAGAATTAAGATGCAGGAAGGAAGATGCATGAAGACTTCTTTAGAAAAATATTCACCTCTCACTTTATTGCAAGGGTTCGAAAGGGTTGTTGAAGGGTTTCATGTGAGAGGATGCTGGAGACCGAACATAAACATCATATTTTGACCCCACTGTTATGACCGTCACGTTGTGTCTTTCTTGTTCTCTTAGATGCTCAACCAGAGATCTTGGGGTCCACTCCATCGGGGCTTTTCCGAGGGACCCCTCGGTCGGGTGTGGCCTTCCCAACCACATCTGATCTCTAGCTGTCTGGAATTCTGCTGGCAACTGCATCGGGGGTTTCCGAGGTCCCCCTCGGTCGGGTGTGGCCTTCCCTACCACATCTCGTCTCTAACCCTCTGGGAGTCTGCTGGTAACTGCTTGGGACCCAAACTCAACTGAGTTAAATAATAACTCAACGCCCACACGATCGCCTACTGGATCTTTGAATCGGATGTTTAATCGTCATCAAGCGGAAATAACTGTCATGCAGTTCAGAGGTTACTCTCTTCCGGTGCATGACTGTAGTGGTACAATGAGACCTTCACCTTGTCCCATATCATAAGCCTTAATCCGCCCATGCGATCTCTTTCGATTACTGGCCGTTGGAATGTGTCACTTCCTTCCGGTGTATCACCTTGGAATAGCATTTTTAGGCCGGGGCGAGGGGTCAAAATATAACAATATTATCCTAGACTGTCTATCTTCAACTGAATCTCTTAACTTATTGATCTGATTTTGTATGTATTCTGTTTGTTCTTTTAGGCATAAGTTAGTCAATTCATTTTGTGTTTTTTTTAAGTTTCAGGACATTGATATTTGTTGAGTTCTTCCTATTGCATTTGGAAGCAGTTTTCACGTCTGCTTTTTTCTAGCCCTTAACTCTCCCATGGGACTTAAGGTTTAGCTCTTTGTTTAGTTGGTATACATTCTGCTACTTCTAAGTGGGCATTGATATAATTCTGTTATTTATCATTTGGAGTACCAGTTTCTGATATCTCCTGGAGTGCATCAAAACTGTTTTTAAGTTTTAATGTATATTCATCTCTAATATCCCCGATATTAAACAAAGACCAGTCATAGTGTACAGTTGTGGTTGTTCAAGCCGTATTCCTTCGTAGGCTCAGTCGTATCTTTGCTGTGACAATTAGGTGATCGGAGGACACACACTCGAAAGAGGAATATGCCTCGCAATTCAATGCACTATTATTCCATTTCTTATTTACAAAGACCTCATCTATCAGGGCTTTAGTATTGTTTGATTAGGTGTATGTCCATAGTTTTCCCTTCCTTTTCTGAAATCTAGTATTGAGGCATGTTACTCTATTTTCTAGCGTTAAATCAATTAGATGTTTCCTATTTCTGTGTGTTGAGATGTTAAGCTGAATTTGTGGTTTCCGTTTTTCCCAATTTGGACATTAATGTCTCCACCAATGACGAGGACGTTGTGTTTCGGGAAGCTACTGACAAGGGAAGATAGCTGATTATCGAAGGCGAGGCGGTTAGTTTCTTCTCTAACATTGATAGGGCTATAGGAAGAGATTATTGTTGCACTGGGGTTGCCATTAATAGTAGCTACCATCATCCTCGGTTGTATTTTCTCGATGCTATTTAGTGATTTTAGGGACCGTGGTTCAATAAGCACACCTACACCTCCTATAGTGGCATTGGCAGAGTTTTCAATGCAGATGCTGTAGCTAACGTCCATCCATTGCCAGTATCGTGATAGTTAGTATCCTCGCTATGAGTGTACCTGTGTTCTTGTGTGCATATTAGGTTTTACTAATACTAATAATTCAGTTTAGTATTAATCATTTTTGGACTTAGTAAAGTAGTTTAAAGTATAATAAATAATTAAACTGTTATAGTTGACAAATAGATAGGTGGGTTATATTTTATAACCCTTGTTGGCCAAGAGGCAATTACCGAATAACTTTATGAGCGCTTACGTTTCGTGGACGTTGTATTAAAGAAAGATTAATGTTAAGAGTCAAGACAAAGATTAACAGAGAACACTCAATAAAACACTTCTGAAATAAGCTTGGTTTTCTTTGTCTTTATCATTGATGAGTTGGTTGGTGTTTTCTTGAACATCAACAATTGTGGGTTATCTAATTCTACATTATAGAGAGAGAGAGGCTGTTTCTTTGTATCACAATTCTTCAGTGTGGTTGGACACGTCGAAAGCTCCAGGCTGGAATCGAAACTCGCTGAACTTTACGCTAGACTTGGTATCTCACCGCTTAGCCATTTGACGACCTACACCAGCTCGGGAATTATAACGGATTTTGTAATAGAATTCGTTTGTTTACATTTTGCACTATCGAGTACCGGAGTGTTAGAAGAGATTTTCATTGCACGGGTGAGAGTGCTCAACCCCAGGAGGGGTGAATATATAGTATTATATATATATATATATATATATATATATATATATTAGATTTGTATCTGAGAATTTGGTGGGTGTCTTTATAAACGAGTTTAAGCTCATTTGCTTGCAAACAGTTAAAATGTATCGAATTTTGTTTGTGCACTATAAGAATTCTGTTTATGAGGAATTTCAATCTAATACAACCATTTTCCATACTTATTCTATGTTTGAAATGGTTATTATTTAAAGTACTTAGTTATTGAATAATTCAAAATTACCCAGAGATAGGATTAAACAGATACTACCTCTCTTGGACTGAGTGGACCTTGGATTATTAGCTATAAAGAAGTAGTCCATATTCTTCAAAGCTTCAGCATTGGAGCCTCACCATTTAAGGGTTTAATATCATATCCAGAACACTCCGCAAAGATGCAGTTGGCGTATTTTTCGGTCCCGGAACACTAGAATGATTTTCAACTAGACAAATTCAGCATATTTCACATGTGTCTACAGTTTGAACATTTATATATGTAAATATATTGAAAATATTTAGAGGTCTATTGTAATGCGAAATAATAATTATTATTTCGCATTGTAATAGTCCGCTAACTTCTTTCAATACAATAAATAATATAATTTGTGCAATGCTTCAAGCAAATGTCAATGTATATATATATATATATATATATATATATATATATATATATATATATATATATATTATCATTTGCTTAAAGCATTGCGCAAATTATATATATATATATATATATATATATATATATATATATATATATATAGGCAGCATTTCTTCGTTAATGCAAATTTCATTAAACATATTTTCTTCTGGATCCGTTCGAATTCCCGTATTACTTTTATCGTATTCGGGGGTAATTGATTTAGGTATTGTTCATAGTCATATGTATCCCTTGTACTTCAACGGCAAAGACGCCCTTACACAGTAGTAATATGCTAAAACAAAAGGTACATCACTTTTGTAATATATCCTCCCCTGATGATGACCCAAAATCGGGCAGAAAGTACTAGGGATGCATACAACTATGGACAATACATAAATCAATTACCCCCGAATACGATAAAAGTAATACGGGAATTCGAACGGATCCAGAAGAAAATATGTAGACATAAAATGTCTATTATGTTTAATGAAATTTGCATATATATATATATATATATATATATATATATATATATATATATATATATATATATATATATATACCCAACGCCGCTGCAAACGCATGATGCGAACAGAAGGCCAATTTTTACTTGAGAAACATCGGTGGTACTGTTCAACACATAGCTTATTTGATTATTGCTTTCTTTTAAACGTGCATGTCTTACATTCTATGGTTGTAAAATGAGAATAGATTAGATATAAGGATGTAGACTCAAATGAAATTTGTTCGTATATTTTTAAGACACTGTCATACATAAACGATAACATACCTATTTAGCCGGAAACCAACAAAGAAATGTCAAATATAATCATAAAGCTATATCAATTTTATCCTTGTACTACTCAGTATATTATTTGTTCTGTAAGTTTTGATAGAATAATAATCTTAACTTAAATGAATTCATGAAATGAATAATTCTTATTATTTCTGAGCAGATTACTTGTCATTCTATTGTTTACTCTTTAGGCAAAGATTAGATTTTTTTTTCTTAATACCAATGAAAGTTAACAAAAATGTTGATCATCATTATAATAATAACAAAGCATATTGTCTTTTCCACACTGAGATGGCTGACAAAATTCGGTGCAGATAATTGAAAAGAAAATTCTCTTAAAAATAACGCTAATATTGATTAAAGTATGTTCTATATCTAAATTCACAATGCTAAAGCTTACTGAACCCGAAAATAAACACACTCATGCACACGTACACACACTTCTTAGTACTAATTTGATGAAATAACGAAATTAGTTAAAAAAAGAGGCTATTTTTGATAGAATTAAAATCAGAATTGATGCTCAATTCGTTCCACTGTCTAGGTTATTTTTTATGTATATTATCTAACGTTTTGGAAAATCTGAAGTTAAAATCTTGATTAGCTCCTAAACAAAGTTTTGTTTACCCGTATTTTTTGTCACTAATATTCAGGTATTTTTGTGTTAATATTTTCGTTTTACCTTTAAAATTTAATATAATTAAGAATATGCAGCACTTCATATTGATATAACATTAATGATCGTTTAATATATAAACAGAAACGCTAAACATTGACAGATTATTCAAGAAAGAATAAAGTCATCCTCGGAGTATCTTGTTTTCTCAAATATTCATATTTACATACTGTTGGATTCATTTCCATTTTCTTTAATATATATATATATATATATATATATATATATATATATATGAACACACGAACACGCATACATGCATATATATATATATATATATATATATATATATATATATATATATACGAGGATCTATAAAGTTTCCAGACTTTTTCGTATGGGCACTTTTATTGATATTACACACTTGAAACTCTAGTCGCCTTCGAAGTAATCTCCTCCGGCTGCAATGGACTTGTTGTACCGTTCCAACAACTTCTGGAAGGCCCCATAGAAGTCATTTTGTGTGAGCATGTCAATGACCTTCGTCCAAGCCTCTTTCATCTCCTCAATTGTCTCATAAGGAAAGTTGTTCCGTTTGTCGATCGAACGTGTTTGCCGGATTTTCTGGTCATGGTGATTCCATTTACAATAGTCCTGTCTTGTTTTGTTGTATGTTGAGAACTATGCTAAGGGCTTTTCCTTTATTTGTTTTGGCGTTCGTATGGATCTTCTATTAATATTCAAATAATTCGAATCCCTTATTTGTTATCGCTGAGGGGTACCCCAGGTGTTGGAGGATTACGCAGGATTCTTCTAGTTGGCTTTGAGTTTTTTCTTAATGACGATGATACAGATACTATGTGATAGGATGTAAGGGATGGTTTTAATGTTGTTTGTGGTTAATGACTCTTGAAATGAAAGTATTGTTGGGTGTCCGAAGGTTTATGTTAAATATCTGTGATAATTTGGCCATTTTGATTTTTAATGAAAATATCTAAAAAGAAGTTAATTCTTTAAAATTGTATTCTATGGGGAATTTTATTTAAGGACTTATGTTTTGGATTAAGGTATGTACATTTTTATTTTTGCCTTATGAGCATTTCCAAATATTATAGAGTCATCCAGATATCTTTACATGATCTGATAATTTTGAATTTCGTATTGTTGCTGTTATTTTCCCTATCATCTTATATAGATTTTATATAAGTATGATTTGGTTACGGTAATGTACTTTGGTGCCATTTTAATTTCCATAGCTGTTCTTATTATTGGCATATAATTTTTGTTGTCTTATTAGAAAGAGTTATTGTGAAAGATTAGATCTATACCATCAGAGATAAACGGTTTGTTAAATCTTGGGTGGAATTTTTCTGGATATTTTCCATCCAAAATGAGATGACCTGATTTCCGAATTAAAGGAGGATATAACCCCAATATAGAATTGGTTGGTGAAGTCGACTGTTACGACGAGAGCATTAAGATAAGTTTTTTTGTGATATGGAGTTGAAAAAGTGGATATAATCTCTAATGTAGGATTTTATATCAAATATTAAAATTTATTCGGTTTGCTAACTCTGTTAATGGGGCATAATAGACTTGCTACTATAGGTATGAATTTGAGGTTTCTACAGCTGATTTTATTTCTTTGCACTTATGAGTGTCTCGTTTTCTTTAAAAATTGCTAGTTTTGGAATGTCGTCAGTTAGGAAGCCTATTATTTTTTTAGCTGATAGTTCTGTCGTTATCGTGCAGAATTTCTTAATTTTTGAAATGATATAATTGTCTACGTTTGAATCAATTGTTTTTGAGTTGGTTTCAACCTATTTTATTTCCTGGATTGTTGTTTTGTAAATATATCTTTACATAATGGTATATCAAATTTCGTGGGTTATTCAATGGCAAAGCTATTCTTGTAGACGAACGGTAGGTCTACTCTTTAACTGATGGCTTTAATTCACTCAGAGGGCCCATTCCTTTCCCTAGGATATCATTTCAAAAGTAAATGGAATATATTTACTGGAGTTCGTACTCACTAATAGGATGTTGCAGTCTAGCCCGCTTTTTACTATATCACGGGGCTTCTCCTATATATATATATATAAATATATGTATATATATATATATACTTAGTTATGGGTAAACTGTTTGGTTTGGTAGATCAACCGGTCTTTGAGATGAAATATTTTTAAGCTAAAGCCTGAAGAGTGGTGTACTGTTTTCAGAAGAACGGTGTACTTTTCGTTTGAATGTTACTCTCTATTTCTCAAACCACATCAAATGAATGAACTTCAGAAACTCATTATTTTCAAAAGAGGCCAATTTATCGACATCATTCACTTTCCAAGGGTCAGCTAACGCGTAAACAATAATTCCCACCAAATAAAATTCCCCTTCAATCTCTTGGTGAAGCCCAAACTGAACAAGTTTATGTTTTGCTATCTGACTCAAAACCCTTTGTCATCTCTCTGGGCCACCCAGCGACACCCGATAGTCGTCTGTGTAGTAAAGCTAGTTTTATACAATGTTTGACTTAGAAGGCAGGCTAGTCTCTGTGATAAAAATTCTACATCGATAAGGAAACCAGTTGCTTAATGTACGTTTAGTATGAATCAGCGTGTAAATTAGGGTTCTTATGGTGACCAAATAACTTAAAATAAGACTTTACATCTCTTTTCTTGATCGTGCGATGATCCTAAGCAAGAAATATGGCAATTTTTTAAAAAATTAGTCTTGTTTTTAATAATAATGAACCGTTTGAACTTTTTTCCGAGTCACCATTGATCAGTTATACTTTACAGCGTAATTTGCATAAAAATTTAAATAAAAGTAGATGACATTTCTTTTTACTGTTGTGCAAAACCCCAGCTTATTTGGCAAGATTGAACATACCAGTGGGGTTAAGCTTCAGCCAAAAAAAGTTCATATACATTTTGTCAGTGTTTCCTCATCAGTGACAGCTGCTGTGTTAGCGATGGCGATTCTTCGGCTTGGATACATTTTAAAACGCTACTTATTTTAACGTTATGGACATTTCATTGTTTTATTCTCCCCGTTCTGTCACAATAAATGCAGAAGAAGGAAAAAGGGAACACCGGACACAAAGTGGTGAGCGCCTCGTTTGTCTAGAAACATAACACCTCAAGTATCATTGGTTTGTTCCATGTTCTTCATTCACAAAACAAAAGAGATAAAATCACATATTTCATGATATATATATATATATATATATATATATATATATATATATATATATATGTATATATATATATTCTGTAGATGACAATATATAAATTCCCCCACGGGGGTTGTGCAATCTCATGAAGGAATTTTCGGTTGCTGCTTGCATAATGGAATGCTCCTCCAACGAATTGAGCACTCTGGTATCCCGTAAAGTAGAAAATGTAAACAAACGAACGCTGCTGCTGCCGTTGCTACATAATATCTTATAATTCCTTAACCAACGTGGTACACTTGTTAGCCGAGCGGTCTGATACTAAGTCTAACGTAAAGTTGGGCGGGTTTCGATCCCATCTTCAAGCGTCCAACGTGTCTTGCCGCACTGAAGAGTTGTGATACAACGAAACAGTCTGTCTGTGGATGACAATATATATATATATATATATATATATATATATATAGGGGTTGACAACAGAATATAACGCCATCATTTTGGCTCGGGTTCCGTAGTGTTAGATCAAGTGTTTCAAATTACAGGAAGCCCAGTGGAAGAGATGTTGAACTCTGTCAACTCACCTTTCTCCCGTCTGATGACTTTTTTGATAACTTCTCTCTTCGCGCCCCGATAAAATTCGCTTTTAATGCTCTAATCGTAAGAAGATATTTTAAAAATTAGGCAAGCATAAACAATTTGATCGCACTGTAATTTTGAGAATAATATTTTTGATAACTATTACTTCAATCATACCACATGAAAATGGATTCTCAGCACAGGTTTTAGTTAATTCATAAATTAACTGGTATTATTCGTTTCTCGTGCTGTTAATGTAAATTTAACCTACGCCTCTATATCTTAAGAAATAGGTTTTAACAGTAAGTACACGGAAAGTTCTTTCTCAATGATTTTTTAAATGAACGACTAAGACGAAAATGCATTCAGTATATAATTGACACTGCTATAATATGGATTTCCTTTCACTCTAGAAATGGGCGTCTTACCCTCTTATTAACCCCCTATTCGCCCCTAAATCATTCTAGAGAGACCTGTGCACGGATTATACGAGAAGACGCAGTCATTATGACACCTGGGGGTCGATTTCAGGCTCGCAATGTATACTGCCCTCCCATTGTCTGATCGATGTAGTGGTCAATAGTTCAGGCGAAAGTTGGATATGATTCTGAAAGTGTCCTTGGGTCAGAATAATTATAGAATGATTAGCAGTTGCCGAAATTCCCTGACCTTTGTCCTAACGTGCACGCCCAAGGTTTCATGGCTTAGATTTGAATAATGTATTATTAGATATTTCCGTGCGAAATATTTATTTTTGCTCATTTAATTACGATAAGGAGTGTTAACTTCAGACAAAGACAGGGAAAAAAGAATATGCGCAAAGAACTGGGGAATCATCTTAAAGCTAATATTAATATTAGATTATTGTGGAAAGTAGAAAATCTTATATATCTCATTAGTCATATAGGTTTCTCTCAATCTCATCAAATATATCTATCTGAATATGTTCGTAGCTGCCAGAGTCTGTTAATAATGTCTGTCTGTCTCTGATTCTAGCTGTCTCAGTCTTTCTGTGTCTTTCTGTATTTACCTATCTATCAATCTATCTATTCTAATATATTCTTTGATAACCGAGTAAGTTTATCCTGTCTGTCTGTCCCTGTCAGTCTGTTTTTCTATCTGCCTAAATGTCTGTTCCTATCTATCTATCTATCTATGTAATTCTGTTCATATCGATCTCAGCATCTATTTCCCCCCTTTCTTTTTACGTTTTTCCGAAACGCGATGAAACTATAAATAAATCCTTGTACAGGGAGTGTTAGATAATTGAGACAAATTATATCATAAATGCCAAAAAAGATATTCAATAGAAAAATCAATATTTTTCAATGAATTTATAAACATATTCAACTTCGAAAAAAATCATGAATATACAAGGACGGCTTCTGCGGTGATTAATTATTTTTTTTTTTTTACTTGGGATTATTTTTTTTTTATCGTGTGATGTTCCTTGCGGCAGTAGAAGAAATGATTCTTTTAATATGCAATGATAAATGCAGTTAATTGTTCAAAGTAGAGAAAATACTAGTTAGTATAGACCAAAAGCAATAAATGAACTTTTTACACACCATAATAACGTGAAAAGCCTATACAAAAATATGACGTAAACAGATCTGGTATATGTCTATAGGTTTAATTTAAACGACCAACTGCTCTTGTAGCTTAGATGGTAAAGCTAATTGTGCAGATAACCAGGCAAATATGACGTAAACAGATCTGGTATATGTCTAGATGGTAAAGCTAGTTGTGCACATAACGAGGCAAATATGACGTAAACAGATCTGGTATATGTCTAGATGGTAAAGCCAGTTGTGCACATAACGAGGCAAATATGACGTAAACAGATCTGGTATATGTCTAGATGGTAAAGCTAGTGGTGCAGATCTGGTATATATCTAGATGGTAAAGCTAGTTGTGCACATAACGAGACAAATATGACGTAAACAGATCTGGTATATGTCTAGATGGTAAAGCTAGTTGTGCACATAACGAGGCAAATATGACGTAAACAGATCTGGTATATGTCTAGATGGTAAAGCTAGTGGTGCAGATCTGGTATATATCTAGATGGTAAAGCTAGTTGTGCACATAACGAGGGAAATATGACGTAAACAGATCTGGTATATGTCTACATGGTAAAGCTAGTTGTGCAGATAACAAGGCTTTATTGAGGCAAATATTGACGGGAGTTCCTGATTCCTTGTGAGAATTTTTATTCGTATTTTTGCTATTGTTCGCTCTTCTCGAAATAACAATCCGATATGATAAAATAGTTACTAAAATGAAGAACGTGAAAAAAAATCTAACTTAGAATTAGCAATAATGAACAAAACATGCATCAATTTATAAATGTACCATAGCCAGATACGGCCATGTGTGAAATGTAAATTAGAACGTTCATTACATATATACATAACCCAGCTCACATAGAACATAGGAATCTCGAAATTCGAAAAACACATAACGACTTCTTTGTTCAGGTACGAACCTTTAATTACCTTTGAGTTTAAAGGTTCTTCGACATAAGGAGAGAGGCACAATCTTTCTATTCTGGTTTTTCATCTGCCCCCATCTCGCGCGGCGTCCGGAGCGCGCAAATTCGCCTAGCCTCGGTGAACCAGCGAAAAGTCGAACCTCCTCGTTTGGCGTCTAGCTTCAACTCTCTAACTTTCTTCGAAATCCCCCAAATCCTCCACGCGCTTCCAGTGGGTTACGTCATTCGTACTGGCTAACCTCCGTTTCCCATCTCGGCTATTGTGACATCTCTGAGTGACACGTCGGCCCCGCGTGTGCGCGAACACCTGTTTTAATGTTGCACCTAACTAACCCGTGTGCTGAGCCGAAAGGTTCTCAGCCTAACTAAACCCAAAGGCATAAACCGAAATCCCTCGGCCATTATATTACATAGAATTTAAAAAAACAAAAACTAAATAATCAACATAACCTAACAGAAGCCTAGATATGCAATTCAGTCTAAATTTAAAGGACGGTTAATTCAGAAATCAACAGGCGTTTGAATCGAAACATTGCTTCAAGAATATAACTGTCAATCGTTAAAATAGAAATGATTGTGAGACCCATTCAAGAAGACAATCTGCAGTGAAATATGGCAATAGACGTTGGTTGTTCCCTGAGAGCTGTGTCAATAATTTGGTACACATAAAAAAGAAATGAGATTTTTAAAAAAGGAAAATATATTGGTGGACAGGGAAAGACACTAATCTTTATACGAGAAAACTCAAATCAATATGCCTTGAAACTTGAAAATGTACAAAAAATGAAAAACAAGTAAGTCGGAATTGGAGTCAATGCTTATGACAAAACTGTGAGAAATCAGCTGAATCAAATGGAATTTACAAAGAGAAAAGACAAAAGAAAACCAGACACAAACAGAAGAAAATGAGATAAAAGTGGGCAAAGAAGAACAATTATGGATTTATACAATTCAATGAAAGTGATTTTCAGTGATGAATGAATAATCTGCATCGGCTAAGGTGATAATCCTGGAATAGTTGTCTTGCGCCGTCGAAAGGAAATATGAAGATGACTGAAAAAATAGTAAGAAAAAATGTAAATTTGCTGTGGGTACCACGTCATGATAAGGAATAGAGAGGATTGCAATAATTAACACAAGAATCAGTGCATTGGGGTTCTGGGTGTATTCGCCAGTGATCGGTTTGACTAGTTATGGTAATTCAATCCGTAATATATAATTCTTCTATTTATCTATGTATATGTACACAAATATATTTCCTCTTCTCTGGATGGTTTTCTCTATTTTTCACCGTGTATATATTCGCCGTTACCAGGCCATTGGCCTAATGAGTAGTGAATTCAGCAATGGTCCGGAAGAACGGAGTTCAGTCCCAGGTCAAGTTATACCAGACTCAAAAAATGGCACTTGATGCCACCTCGTTTGACACTCATCATTATAAAGTGAGGATCAAGGGTAAAGTGGAGAAATCCTGGGAATGGAGCAGCGTTTTCCTCTACACCTCAGTGTGGTAGCTATTGAAATCTGAGCCTTCGGGTCACCCTCAACTAACATCACCAACTTTACTTATATATTCGCCAATGGTCAGGCAGACCTGGGTTCAATCCCAAGTCAAGTCATACTAAAGACTCAAAAAATCGTTCTTCATGTCATGTTGCTTAACACTCAGCATTGTAAGGTAAAGATCAAAGGTTATGGTGGGGAAAACTAGGGAATGAATTAGTGCCCTCTTCTACACCTCAGTGTGGTAGCTATTGAAAAGGGAGCCTTTGGGTTGCCCTCAACTAAGGTCGCCACTTTACTTACTTTACTGATAGAAAATTGGATTAGTGAAAATGAATTCATTTTCAAGACGGTGAGAAATCTTGTCAATAAGCAAAAGAGGAAAGAGATTTTTTTGCAGGAATGAAATATAAAATAACCCGGATCCAAAGATAGTAAAAAGTTTTTAAAATAATCCATGAGAAGGTGCCATCTATCATTTGAAAATGTCGTAACCTCTTTGGTAAATCATATTGCTTTAGATTAGTGAAACCCAGACTTGAAATAATTAAAGCTGTGATCCTATTTACCCAACCCCTCCGCTCGGGAAGGATATGACACAAGGTCAATTTTTAAGCTGAGTTTAACAGGTCTGAATTCAGAGTTTTCCTTCTCCTAGACTAGTTGCCTCACCAAGGCTGAAGAACCTAGTCTGTCCTACTATTTACCCATAGCTGGAGGGAGAATAATTGGATTCATACCTTTCCAACGGGTATTAGTGCTATGTGAAATGCAATTAGTCTCGTCCAGGATTTGAACTCGTGTCGCCGTGTCCATTTCCTACGACGATAACCGTTACACCACGAGCACCTCTATAATTAAAGCTGTGATGAGAGCTTGGGAAAAGGCTATTGAGTATTAACTATAGTGACTTTTTTCAAAGAATTTCATAATTTTCTCCTCAATATTGGCTTGTACAGAGATTTTTCGAATATTGAATTATTCCATGATATTTTCCGCTGCATTGCTTGAAAAAAGGATACCATGAATTGAAATAATTTAATTTAATTTGTTTTAGACATATTTGATGAGAACCAGTACGTTTAACAATTAGATATGAAATGATTGCTTCTTATCTCTTATAGGCTAATTTACTGCTAATAAATTGAAGAAACGATAAACTATTTTTTAATGTGCTGGTTCCATAATTCTTGCTATGGATTTATAATCATTGGATAATTCTCTCACAATGACGGTTTTTACCTGAGTGCCGAGGCATTTTCTCTAAGAATCAAGTGGTTTTCCTTGGTACTTCTTCTTTAGAGGAGAGAATAATATATCTATATGTGTATATGCACGTGTAGATCCAGGGGGGTGTCCTCATGGTGTAATGGTTAAAGCGATGGACTGCGGAATCGTAGTACGCGAGTTCGTACTCCGGTCGCGCTATTAGATTCACTTTCGGGAAATTACCCTTGGGAAAGGTATGAACCCCCTTATCCTCCTAGCTATGGGGTAAATAGTAGCACTTCTATTCTTCTAGGAGAATGGCTTTGGCATTAAATAACCTACCAAAATTGATATGTCATTAAACAAAGAAACCAAACCAAACCTGTAGATCCAACCTCTATGAAACAAAAAGATATAAAATATTCTGATTAAAATATTCCTTTCGAAAAGTGTACAACTTTCTTCGTTGATACGTTTTGGATAACATTGTAACATTTTCTACCGATTATATATATATTAGATTTCTTTACTTACGATATGCTACATATACGGTTCTAGAAACATACCTCACGGCAGGGGGTTTTATTTTAAGGATTTCCCAGAACTTATCCTATAAATCCTCATTGATTATGAATATGGAAGTTTTGCCGTAACATAGGAGATTTATCATCAAGAGCATTTCACTTAGGCTGTGTTTGGCGGAAATCTCAAAACTCGTAATGATTAAGATATTCAACTCTGCGTCTATTGTTACTTATAAAATAGAAAGGATATTCTGATTTCCCAAATATTGTTTTGAGAAACGTGTGTATTCTAATAGGTAGATGATCTTTTTTGTGTTAACGGTTTTATTCGTAGAAAATCTTAAAGGTCTTTTTTGTTTACAGAACTAGCAAATACATCTGTGTACTTAAATTGTTGGTTTCAATATTTACATGGTTAGGAGATATTTATTTTTTCTTCGGATATTTATTTTGGAATAATTAGAATTATTTTGTTACTTTCAATCATAAATCTATGAACTTCAGATGTGCGATATGCAAACATATCTCTCAGTTGCTTTTTATTATAAGGATTTCCCTGCAATTCATTATTATTTCCTTAAGTGAATAGTTGAAAGTATTTATATAATTTATGTAGTGGTTATGAGGAAAATATTGGCTTGTTAAGATGGTCATTAGCTTCTGAAAGATACTATTCTAAACCCCAAGCATATTACTGGATGTTGTTACCGAGGATTTTTTTTTGTTAATACAAGAGCTTTATTTCTTGAGACGCTAATAGTTATACAAGTTTGAGGTTAGATAGATACATTTGTTAGCCACATCCTATAAAATCTATTTTTGATTTCTTGATATGATTGAATGAGCCATTATTATTTGAGTAGAGTCTATACATCTTAAATCGATGGTGAAGATGCAGGGCTGCTCTTTAGAGAGGGATATTTATGCGACCAATAATTAGGTGCATCTTTAAATGTCATCATTTGCTTCATGAGTAGAGTGTTTACCAACGTTCCAGGAGAACGGAGTTCAATCTTTGGTCGAATCATACCAAAGACTCAAAAAATGATACATGATGCTGCCTTGCTTAACACTTAATATTATAAGGTAAGGATCAAGGGTAAAGTGGAGTAACCTCGCCTACATCTCGGTGTGGTATCAATTGAAAAGGTAGCCTTCGGGTTACCCTCAACAAAGTTTTCCAACTTTATTTACTTATGGTTTTCGTGTTAAGTATTGTTCGTAATTGACACTATAAATGATAGCGCCAAAGAAAACTGTGGAATATGTGAATTTTTCGTGCTCCAAATTTATAGAATTGTCTTTGATGTGGAAATAATTATATTTTATTTACTCTTCTGTATAGATAAATAAGACATCTATGTATTTGTGATCATACCCTCTCGGCCCTCTAAATACATCAACTTCTTCGAAACATTTCAATATTGACCGGTGAATCATCTAGTGGTTCTGATAGGGGAATCACACATTTCTCTATGACTACAAGAAATACAATCAAGGGAGTGGGAGGAAAGAACAAAGAACAAACGAAGACTTGGATTAACTCAAGTGCAAGATGGTTAAGTTTTGACACTCTGCATTCCCTGTAGACTAACGCTAGCGTGTATTTCTAGCGAAAATTCTACAAACCACGAGGAGTGTTGACTCATCTTGACTGGTCTTCCCTCACTGATGCTGGACTCTATCTCATGCCAACTGGTCTCTTCTGCTGTCCAGTGTCGACTGCCAACTGCCACTCTGCGTCTCCCGTCGGGAACTACCTTCTTCTGTGTTCTTTTGTCCAATTCCTGACTCGCGTTCCCTTACCCACTTCCGGTCACGTCGAAGATCGCGGGCTCAGCCCTTTTTTTGGTTTCGTGCCAAAACTGACCAAGGGATCGTCTGCTTGGAAAACCACCTACATTGTGTCACATATTTAGATTGGTTAGTTGGTCGTTTGGGTATTATGGCCTATCAAACTTTGTAGGTTATTTAACACCAAATCAATTTTTATGCAAATCAGTTCTATTTCAAACAATTCAGTTTAGCATTAGAACACAGTTTGTCAAAAACAGTTCTACTGCAAGCTATTCAGTTTAGTCCAACAGTTCTATTTCGGCTAATTATGTTTAGTATAAGTACAAGTTTTGTTTACACAAAGTTAAATGTTAAAACAGTTCTTTATTGAACAATTCAGTTTAGTGTCGAAATTTTTCCATTTCAAACAATTAAGTTTAGCATAAGCACGCAATTTAAATGTAAGTACAGTTTATTTGTCAAAAATATTTCTATTTCAAGCAATTCAGTTTAATCAAACTGTTCTAATTCAAACAATTCAGTTTAGCATAAGTATGCTGTTAGTTCTATTTAACTCATAGATAGGGCCCTGTCAAGTGCTACCATTCCGGGGCATATATATATATATATATATATATATATATATATATATATATATATATATATATAATTGCTTGATAGTCAGATTTGACGAGAAGTCATTTTATTGTTAGGACGTGGCACAAAACAATCGAAATACATGCTTTGTTATTGTAAAAAAAATTCTTGATCCCCTCTAAATTTCCTTTTTAGGCCGTCTTAGGAGTCAGGTGATAAACTTAGTCCTGCTAAGCTGGTATTGCTTTGAGGGAAGGCTCTTTGTAACCAGAAGATCGAATTAATGCTCCCTCCCAATACCTACTCCAGATAAAGATACTCAACGGAATATAAGTACTACACCCATATATATGTTAATGAATGGGTATGGGTTGGCTGTATCACGAGTGCAAACTTTAATTTCAATTTAATCACTTCCGCTGATATTAACTTATTTAATGTTATTATGTGGTGCTTTAGAGTTGTCTTTTTCTGTATATGTTTTTTTTAATCTTGTATAATCTAATTTTTTACGCGTTATTATTATTACTCTCCTTTGTTTAATGGTCGAAGAAATGTATTTGATTTGTTAATGCGCTCTATTGATTCCAAGCTAGTAATACTTTAATGGGATCTATTGTGTTTGTATTTAGAATATATCTTGTTTAACTAAAATTTGTTCATAGCGATTATTCTTTGGATATTTTAGAAATAAGCATTTTATTTGGATTACTGAACTTCATGGATTTTTCACTATTTTGGGGAGGAAATTAAACATGTCCGGTATACTATTTACGGGTTTAAGTGTGTATAATGTACTTTGTTTTTTTATTGATAATATATTCAAGATGCATTTCATAAAGTTCGATAATGATGGTATTTATATTTTTTCTATTGAGGGATCATAAAAACGTGATTGGTAAAACGTTGAGTTGTTTAGAGCTTCAATAATGTATTCTTCTGTAACCTGTCGATACCGACTGCACTTCTGCAGAGGGGTAAGTCCACCCCAACTAGTTGTACCATAGAACCAACGTTTCGTGCTGTAAAGAAAGAAGTTCACAGAAAAAGAAATATTCAAACTCGAAGGTAAGGGAAGAAAATATAGCAGTCGTTTATTATTCAACTATGATCGCTTCATCTCGAAAAATTCATTTGCGTCCTCCTTCTCCCTTCCTCTCGGTGGTGACAGGCTGTGGGTGAGAGGTGGCTGTTTGACACACGCCTGACAAATAGGTCATAGCAGACTTGGTTAGTACAGGTCGGGGCCCCCGGAACCTTTAACGCCCCCGTTTTGACAACTGCCTTCAACTCTGCCAAAATCTCGTTACTTGTTTTCTTATATAGAGATTTTGGAGAGCAAAACGAAGATCCGCGAATGTTCGATGTCGCCAGAGAAACACGTGATAATACATCTGTGATTATTTTAAAATCACGTCTAACTTTGCAGGTCATTCTGCCCGCACGCGCTAGTCTCGTGACACCTTCACTGATTGACGTCAGCGCCCGTCCGTAATATTATATAGTGTCGTGGGTATGACACAGAAGTGAAGCCTTGGGGAATGTGGATTAACTCTTCCTTACCATTATTCAAAGTTCACTTTAAGCCAGTGTGATATTACCTCGTTGCGTTCCATCTATAAGTCAAATAGAAACGTTCATTCACCTCCTAAAGAGTATTATTATTAGTTATTTGAAACCAAACAGATGTGTGCAAATAATGTATATTACATAGGAATACTAGGTAAATAGAATTACTTATGTAAAATAGCAATATCTAAAATCACTTAACTGCGTGCAGACAGGTTATTTATATTAAAACGAATTATTTGTCTTTGATAGGAATACTTGAAATGTTTTAACTCTGTACGAATAAATGAGCACTTATAACTAGTTTAAATATAAAGTTTCCGGCAAATCATAAAATCAGGATTTGGCATTGAATAACCCATAAAAGTTCATATGCCATGAGGCACAAACCAGCCAACCAATCTCTTATGCTCCAATTTCAATTTTCTTTCTCTACAATACACTCATAAGTTTTTATCTTACTTATTTCTCGCAATATCAAAGTGATGACTTTTCACCATATCTAATAATAAAAATTCCCTCTTCGCAGAATAGCTATGCCTTTCAAAATCTAGAGGGCATATGACCAGCTAGTATACCCTGCCTAGTCAGTTGACATCTGCTATTTAAAGAAAACATACCAAATATATTTTCTGCTGTTCCAAATGCTGAACAATAATATTACTTACAAATTTCAAGAAAGATAACAAATTTTAATTCCCAAATGAATTCGGGACTGACACAAAAGAAAGCTATTAAAAAAGAGATTAACTAAAAGCCTTTATGAGCTCTGTACAAGCGCAGGCTTAGGCAATCCCGACAACATGTCGTGGGGTGTTCCTGTGACGTATTTGCTAACGTTCTGGACTGAGGTATAGTAATGAACGAATTTGCAATCCAGTTGTGCTACCATGTTCACAATCGGGCTAAAAACCTTTGGAAAGTAATGGAAACCTTTGTCTCCCCCTACATAGGAGTTAAGATGTACCATTTTGTATTGCTAAGAGGAGGGCTTTGGCCTTAATTAAGAAATGAGAGTTGATATGCCATTAAATAAAGAAAGACAAACCAAACCAAACCAAACAAAACGAAACCCAAAAATATATTTGCAAATTATTGATTATTACAAAAATATGTGAACATATGAAACGATATCAGTTTGACTCAAACACCTGTTGTTTATTTTCAATTTGCATGTTCTACTTATAATGTATTACAGCATATGAAATTTTTTCAAGCTGCCGGCAGATTCCTCTACCAAAATATTCAGTTAGATTTAGTCGCAGAAACTCATTACGCTAATTTTCTACTCGCTCTAACCTCCTAACACTCTTTTTATATTTGTGTGGTCGAATGGAGAAAACATTTAATAATCTATGGAGTTGCTTGAATATATCTACTGTAAATATGTTTTAGCTTAGGTTACATGTTTTTCTGAGTGTTAGGTAAATGTAAGAATTTCGAAAAGTTGCCGTGTAACATTTTTAAGGATTTTATTATTGGCGTTATTATATTTTATATGGCCAATCCCAATAGTCTTAGCGATGGCGTGTTGACTTCATTTTTATATAATTATGATTGTATCAATGGCACACTAAGATTTATTGATGTTTGAATGTATCTGTTGTAGATTTGTTTTTGCATGAGTAACACGTTTTTCTGAGTCTTCTCTAAATGTTAGAATTTCTTGAAGTTGTGTAAAAATTTTAAAGTTTTTAATGTTGTTGATATTATGATTCATATAACCCTCCAAATAGGTTGTGAATTGTCTTCATTTTTTAACGTGTTGTTGTATTAATGTGTCGTTAAGATTACTAGTTAATCGTAATGATTAGTCCAGTAATGGAATCAGTGTTTTTGTTTAATGGAGTTTTGTAGTTGTGGTTCTACTGCTTATAATAATATTTTGTACCTTGTTGATTATCGATTGGTGTTTCTCAAATAAAATATTAGTGGCTTCGATTTCTGAAATTGTGTTCTTGGTTTTATGTTGGAGTCTCTTTTATTCAGTGTGAATAGATTTTTGGATATTTGTTTATAAACATGTCAAAGTACATGCGTTTTGCAGCGCTACAAAAAAGGAACCTTAATAAATTTCAGTTCCAGAAGTTGGTGTACAAACGTACACACCCTTATTAGAAACTGACGGAATGTAAGGAAGACTGTTACGATATATTTGCGTATATGTATGGGTCTTTGTGTTTTGTTTTCATTAAGATCGTCAGAAAACAATTTGTTCGGCTTATATCCATTCTTGTTTACTCGTATGTGTCTGTCTGGAAGAAGATTTTTAAAAGTTAAGGAAATTAATGCACATTACAAATTGCCCCACCTCTTCATTAGAATAACAATCAAAGTATAATTTTCCCTCTTTTTAAAAAAAGTTAAGTTCAAAACAATTCTTAATATATATGAAACTCATCAGATGATACTATGAACGAGATTGACAGTACAGAAAGATCACCACGTGGTGAATGAGGGTTAGCGACCCAAATCATATAGTGCATAGTAAGGAGGGTTGAGATATGAAACATCGTAATTGTTCTGCGACACCACAAATCAATTACCTTGTCACGAAACAAAGAAAAATGGCTCCAAGATGACTCGAAAGGAGACTAGGATAAGATCAGTGAACGTAGTTTTGCAAGCATTTAGGGAATGCAAAGGCATCACACGAAAATCAGATGCCTAAGTCGGCAACAGTGTAAATCTCCATCGGATATAAATAAATTGATTGAAAGGAACTAGTCTCAGTAGAACTACTATAATATACAGGGTCTGCTTGTTTGTCTAGCCAACGTAACCAATGTGAAGGAGAATGCAACTTGAGGCAAATATCATCTTTCATACTTGTAATACAGGCGCGCTTTAACTGACTTGAAACCTCAGTTTGTATTTCCAAACAAAATAATGTTAACTACGTACCACTCAGATATCGTAAATTGGTCTTTTAATTTAAAGAAATTTTTCGTTGTCGAAAAAACGATCAATTTTGAGGAAAAAATCTACTGGCACATGAGTGTATTTTCGAAATATAGGAATCTCTGCGAAAGCAATGTGTCTGAAACGGCTGAGTAATATATGTTTCCAATAAAGGTGGAATGCTGAAGTCTCATTACCAAACCAACCTTCAGATAGCTTACAAATCTTGAACCCTCACCATCAAAGAAGAGGATATATATATATATATATATATATATATATATATATATATATATATATATATATATTCTTTAAGAAAAAACCGGTCACATTATGATTATACATTTATTTCCATCTTGTTATGGGTTTTGATATAAATCAAAAACACGAAAAATAAGAGGGCTTCTTCAGAACTTATGGATTTATATGGATCCATAAGATCTGAAGATGTCCTCTTATTTTTGGTGTTTTTGATTTATATCAAAACCCATAACAGGATGGAAACAAATTTATAAACCTAATGTGACTGGTTTTTGATTTTTCTTACAGAAATTATTGTTCTGTTATGTCAGTTATATTGAGCTCTTTACCAGGAAAATTTAAATATTTACTATCAAATCTTTTTTTTTGTCCTGATGGAATTACTCCCAACTCCGATTTAACTGGACAGAACAATATATATATATATATATATATATATATATATATATATATATATATATATATATCCTTTTCTATCATGCATAATGCCGACTTGGGAAGATGTGGCCTTAGAGTTGCCCGAGTTTTCTTTTGGGATCGAATGTACCAACAAAACACATCTGATTATGTAGTAACGCATTTACCATGACTGGTTAATTTGGCATCGCTTGCGTGCACTGTGGACCGGTGGCTCAGTAGTAGAGCTACAGTTCTGTATTCTGTGGTCACTGGTTCGATGTCCAGTGGGGGAGATCACAGTATATGTTGCTGATAAGACATTATAAGGTCGAAAAATCTGTCAGTGATCTGTACGTCACACCGAAGGCTCATCGGTTTGATTAGTTATGGTAATTCAATTCGTAATATATAATTCTTCTATTTAACTATGTATATGTACACAAATATATGTCCTCTTCTCTGTATGTTTTTCTCTATTTTTCATCGTGTATATATTCGCTGGTACCAGGCCATTGGCCTAATGAGTAGTGTATTCAGCAATGGTCCGGGAGACCGGACTTCAATCCCAGGTCAAGTCATACCAAAGACTCAAAAAATGTCACTTGATGCCACCTCGTTTGACACTCAGCATTATAAAATGAGGATCAAGGGTAAAGTGGAGCAATCCTGGGAATGGAGTAGCGTTTTCATCTACACTTCAGTGTGGTAGCTATTGAAAAGTGAGCCTTCGGGTCACCCTCAAGTAACGTCGCCAATTTTACTAATATTTTCGCCAATGGCCTTGCAGACCTGGGTTCAATCACTGCTCGAGTGTTACCAAATACTCAACAATTCGTACTTGATGTCACCTTGCTTAAAATTCACCATTATAAGGTAAGGATCAAGGGTAAAGTTGAGCAATCAAGAGAAAGGAGTAATGCCCTCCCCTACACCTTGGTGTAGTAACTATCGAAAAAGGAGCCTTCGGGTCACCCTCGATTACGGTCATCAACTTTATTTACTTATATTCATGTATGATTGTACGATCCAGAGTTAGGCCCTAACTCCATCAGCGTGTAGACAAACCAAGAAAGCCTGGTGATATTGTGACGTACTATTGGGGTAGTCTTGGCTCTTTGTATTGAGGTGGTTGCTTCAAAATACTGTCTGAAATCTGCGTCAACACCTGCTGAAGGTTTTTTTTATCAATGCTAAATTTTACTCAGAAGTAATGATACATATATATATATATATATATATATATATATATATATGTATTAACGAATGAGAATATCTATGCCTGATTTGACACATATGACGATATAAAAACGACCTAAGTAATTTTCAGTTTTCATAAGTATGACCAACATGTATTGCATGTTATATTTTCTAAGCAATAGCGTTTATCAAAGTCATTATAATCCCATTCAGGTAATTATTTTTATTTGTAACTTTGTGGTATTCATCTATATTTTCATTATCTTATTAATTATTTAAAAGGATATTCGTCATTGGGATATTAGCATTGGTACAAAATCTTACACAAGCATTCACATATGACTTCCGCGTATATATATATATATATATATATATACTAGTTTGTTTAATATATAAGTCGGTAAGGTAAATCTTCAATCATTTGTATTGTATTTCAAAGAATAGTGCGGCGATAGTCTGGGCATTTTTCTACCTCTGTGGAAAAATTTTCGGAAAAAAAACTTCATAATTAGAAAAGACAAAGAAAAGAACATTACATAATTGAAATATGAAGTAAAAGTTAAAATAATCCGGAGGAAAATATTTTAAAAGTCAATTCAGTGGCTTGGATGTGGATTAAAGTATAACCAATTCATACAAATATGCCTACTTCTACAATCATATTCATGTATTCTACCACTCACATATGCCACTTGAATATCATTTGAGAAACGTATTGCAAACCACACTTATAAAACGTGTCCACAGACGGCTAATATTTAAAAAAAAATGATTCTACATTTCCTTTTAATTAGAAATTGCCTCATGATCAACGCAACCAGGTGCTCCTATTTAAAGAAACCTCGAATTAACATATCCCTTGTTCATGTATTTCTTTATTAACTATTTGTAATGCTTCCTCCAAGCGTCAAAAAGCTGCGTCTCCTGCTTCAGAGAGCAGAAAAAAATTTAAAAATAAATGAAATAACAGAGACTTTAGAGAAGCACATAATTAAAATAACTGCACTTCAAACCTGGCTGATAGAAGATATCATGCTCTTGACACGCATAATTAACAGGCTTTAATTATTAATGTGATTGTTTCAATCATCTCACTGTCTTCAGCGTTGTCTGTCTTGCAATGTGCAAAAGCAAATTTTTATGGAATCTAAAAATCACATTGAGAATGGTGGAGCCAAACGGCTTTGCTGCTTGAATAAGTTGTTTTAAACTAAATGGTTTTAAGCTTTTTAGAAAAGTATTTTTTAGTCATTTAAATTTTGAAGTAGATAGTCAAGAAAACATATGAGGAATAGAATATAGTCAATTGACTATAAAATATTCATCATCATCATCATCATCTTGTCGTGCCTCTAGCACAGATATCCCTGACTCTCTCTCGACACTTCTCCCTATCATTCATCGCTTCTGGTAGGTCTTCAGGGCTACATCGCGTATCCTCACATAGCTGTTGTATATATGTTCGAGCTGGTCGTCCTGCTTTTGCTTTATGCGGGGTCCATTGGAGTATATCACTGATGAGTTCGTCCTTGCTTCTCCAGCAGTGTCCTGCGTGACTGGTTCGTCTAACTATGATAGATTTCGTGATGGGAGGCAGGTGGCCGTCTAGTTGGTTGCTTGTGGAGTGTTGCCGCCAGGACTTCTACAATATTGCTCGCAACATTCTTGTGTAATTGCCGTCAATGAATTGATAAGAAAAATATCTAATGATTTAAAAATTAGATCACTTTGTATTTAGAAGACTGAGGTGTATAATATTCAAATCATAATAATTGTATCTGTTACTTTCAGATCTCATGACCAAGAATAGTAGTAGCTTTTGCGGTCTCAATTATGAATTAAATAGATCTGTTTGGAAATTATTAATATTATGAATGTACCGTTACATACCAAATTTATGGTTGTAACTTCGCCGTGGGAAAAGTTGACGAACACGTTAAACTCTTAGTTTACTAACAAAAAATTTTATTCGCTTCTATACTTTTCAAGTAGTTGTCGGGAGAAAGAAAGAGAGAATGGAAGCTGAGTGGATCGCTTTACCGAGAAACATTTAATGAGGAGAGAACGAGAGGTCAGACACAGCCCGAATATTTTATTTCTAGTTTTCTGTTTGAGTACTAACGTACTCTGCTGATTTGGTCTCCTCAGCTTCGCGTCTGATGTGAGATTCCTTTTCAGAGCTCAGCTCAAAACTCGGACCTCAACTTTCGCCTATCTTCACATTGTCCAGACTAGTGTTCACTCTCGTCTTTACCTCGTCACGTCTCCGAGCCAATTAACTTTGAAACCCGAGTCGTCCCCTTACTTCTGCTTGGTGTCAGAAGGAAGAACATAACCCTTTCCGGTTATTTTCTTGTCATTTTAATGATCACAGTCATTCAGCCGTGACTGTGCGACTTACAACGAATGTTTTGGCCTGATTCACCAGAGATCAACTCACGGTCAGATTTTTCTTTTAATTGATTTTCTTCTTTTTCTCGTTCTCCAGAAATTTACCTCCTGTCGCTCAATCACACTACATGAATTCTTAAAAACATGTGTGTAAATTATAAATATTACAAATACTTACTGACGATATAATAGTTGAAAAACAATAATTATCATTGCCAAAAAGACTGAATTCAGTTAAGAATAATCCAAATATCGATATACTGGAAACCAACCAACCGACTCTTTATACTCAGTGTTTCATAAATTACACAACTGTTTGTGTAGACTTTCTACTACGATATCAGTCACGTGACAACGCTATTCTGAATGACAACAATACTCTACAATTGAAAGGGTTATACAATGCGTTAGTTTTGTTAAAACCTCATTTCGTTTTCAATGTTTACTAAAAGCAAACACTTTTTTTTTCTTTATATGACTTATTCATTCTTAAATCTACTTCTCTTCATTCTTGCGGATTGGAAAGATTTTTAAAAAAGCGAAAACTTCGACAAATAATTGGACTTAGCCTGAGAGGTGTAGCCCGTGAGACAAGGAAGCTTAAAGTAATAACTATTGCAGTCAGATTCCCTGGAACAATCTCCAAGAACCTTGAAAAGAAATTTGGTGAAGTTAGATTTAGAGGAAGATAACCCAGAATACAAGATTATCAGAATCGAACAGGATTTTTGGATCACAGAATAAGTGATTGCAGCAAATTGGCATCGTGGGAAGACATAAGCAGGTATTCCTGGGTGGGAAAAAGTTATTCAATGTGAAATGTACAAGAGTCTAAACTTTGTCCATGTCAACGAATGGTAAATATACAATCACAAATCTAGTCTAGAAAATGAGACATAAAATTAACTACGAATTTGATAAAACGGGATATTAAAGAGATGACGAGATCTTGAGGAAATTAAGAGAAATTAAAAAAAAAAAATAATCGAGTGGATTTTGCGGTTCGAGCTAGTCATAAACTGAAAAATAAAGAAATCGAATAGCTGGAAATATACCAGGATCTTACCAGGGAACTGTAAATTATTTGAGACATAATCATCATCAACAACATATCGCGCTGGTAGCACGGATATCCATGACCCTCTATCGCCACTCTTCCCTATCGTTCATCGTCCCAGGCAGGTCTTCAGGACAACATCCCGTATCCTCACATAACTGCTGAATGTATGTTCGTGCTGGTCGTCCTGTTTTTGCACGGCCATGTGTGGGGGTCCATAAGAGTACATCTCTTATGAGTTCGTCCCTGCTTCTCCAGCAGTGTCCTGCATGTCTGGTTCGTCTAACTTGATTAGTTTTAGTGATAGGAGGCAGGTGGCCGTACAGTTGGTGTCTTGTGGGGTGTGGCCGCCAGGACTTGTTCAAGATTGCACGCAGCATTATTGTGTAATTGCCGTCTAGCTTCTTCTTCAGCCGTTTTGTTAGCGTCCATGTAGTGCCCTCATATAGCAGTATCGATGTGACCGCTGACTGGAAGAAACTGCCTTTTATTTTATCGGTTAAGTCTTATTTCCATATAATCGATAGCCTATTGATAGCTGTCTATGCCTTCGTTAACCTCGTTTCGATGTCCTTTTCGGTTGATTCAACGCTGCTTCCCAGGTAAGTGAACTTGTCTACTAGTTTAAGTGGGGTTCCGTCTAGAGTGGAGATGTCCCCTGTTTGATTATAGCACATATATTCCGTTTTGTGTGCATTAACATAGAGGCCTATGCCTGCGGCTGCTCGTTCCAAACTATGCAGTAGTGTTTCGGCTTGGTCGGTTGTATTTGCCAGTATCACTATGTCATCGGCGTAGTCGGCGTCGGTAATTGTTGTTGTGGGGTACCTTCTGCTACTTTTCTTCGTGAGCTCGAAGCCATTCTCTCTGATTTTGTCAATCGATGTTCTAATTACGTAGTCTAGACAAATGATAAAGAGGTACGGAGCCAGCGTGTCCCCTTGTAGTACTCCTGCTACAATGTCGAAGTATTCTGTGTCTCCCTGGAACCCTTGTTACAGTCTCAAAGAACTTGATATAAAGTCATGGTGAACTTGAAATCAGAAAAAGAAGCATAACCATACATATCGAAGCTCTGTTAATATCTGCTAGAATACTTACAGCTCGCAGAAGAGAAAATATGGAATAATTTCCAAAACTTTCTTTTTCGTCTGATTAGTATAATTTTTGAAAAAAAAAAAGCAATAAATCTAAATTTTAATGATTAACTCTATTATTCAAGCACCTTTTCATTAAAATTCAGCCCAAGATGAGTAAGCAAGAAAAGAGACGACAAAAAAACTACGATTCGCTTAATGCTGAAACCAAGCCAAAAAAGAATCTGAAATAATTGGAGTTTCTTTATGGCCTCCATCGAGTCAAGGCCGTATCATACTTGATTACACTCTATGGGGCGTTTTAGAAAACAAAACAAATGCAACTTTCCATCCAAATTTTGGTTCCCTTAAGAAAGCTTTTAAGAGGAATGGAATAAAATGTCTGAAGAATTTATTTCGAAGACATGCAAATGGTTCTGAAGGAGTGTTGATACAATAATTCGAAAAATGGCGACCATATTGAGTAGATTTACTGTTTTGTCCCTATCTTTTTATTTTGTTGTTTTTTTTATAAATTAGAATTAATCTTGTTTCATGATAGAGCCGTTTATTATTATACTAGAATTTTCCTAATTTTGCTTCTGCACCCTGTAGAAGAATCCTAAATATCTGAGAAGACTTGCCGTAACTTAAACCTCAGTGGAAAACTAACACTTATAGCTCGTCGACAAAATACGAAATCAGTAAGATAATAATATTGTTGTTGTATCGTAGTAAAGAAAAGATAAACTGTAAAATAGAGTTAATTATTTATTAACTCAAGTGGTACAGTCCGATTATTATTATAAGTCTCGCGTGGAGGTGCCCGTGGTGTAATGGTTATCGTCGTAGGAAATGGACACGTCGACACGAGTTCAAATCCAGGACAAGACTAATTGCATTTCACATAGCACTAATACCCCTGGGAAAGGTATTAATCCAATTATTCTCCCACCCCCAGCTATGGGTAAATAGTAAGACAGACTGGTTTGTTCAGCCTTGGTGAGGCAACTAGTCTAGGAGAAGGAAAACTCTTAATTCAAACCTGTTAAACTTCCCTTAAAAATTTACCTTTTGTCATATTCTGGTAAATATGATTATAAGTCTCGCGCTGTTGGTGTTACGTCCGAAGTCGGTCTTACTCCTGACCGACGTCCTTTCATAGCTGTTTCTCTGCTTTTCTTTCTCCTGTTTCTCTGTGCTTAGGAGACACGGCGTCTTTATAATTCCGCGATACGAGAAGTCACGTGGCAGGAGCCACTATACAACAATTGTATAAATATATTAGAATCAAAGAATCAACGAAGAAAAACCGATAAAAACACGCAGAAAGGAAAAAGAAAATCATAAAGGAATGAATCCTGGTCATAAAAAAAAATAAATTGAATGGATAAAAATAAGTTTGAAGCATTTGAAGCCTTAGCAATGTCTATTGCTATATATAATCTTAATGTGATAAATTGAAATCCAGTAGAATTCTGTAGAATAGAAAAACATATCTAACCATATTTACCATTCAGGAAAACCGATGCTGATCCTCCGTACCTGTCTCGTGCAGATAGATATACATAGTTTGCGTAAGTAAAAATGCAAATAGATACCACAAACAAAGAACTTAAAAGATATATAGACGAACGAAATAAATAAATGTTAAAACTTGCTTATCATCATGAATTCAAGACTTCTAAACTCAATTATCAAAAAAAGCCAAAGATTCTAACAAGATCTAACAAATAGAAAGAAATAAGACCCAAACAACCTGCAAACTAAATGGAAAAAAATAACTTCCATGGGGAGATCCTACGAGAACAATATCTTTATGCTAGTAAAATCTGACTAATTAGTAGTTATGGAGTTTTTGGCTGAATCCAGAAACAGTGAGTATTATCCTCGCTGCTCAAGATGAAAACCTCACAACAAGATACTTCTAGACATATATTTCTAGAAATGGGGCATATTCAGTGTGTCGTTTTTGTACTGAGGCTGAGTAAACTTTTGACCATCTAATAAGTGACTGCTGTTACTTAGTCCGAAATTAACTTAAAATAGACATGTAACGGTTGGAAAAGATCTCAATGGGAACATAGGCAAACATGAGACCTACCTTATGAAGAAAAAATGCATATACCAAATCCTTCACTTTTGTCTTGATCTTGGGTTTTACGTTACATACCGACCACATTATAAAAATTAACAGACAAGATATATTATCATTAAAAAAAAACATTAAAAAATAAAAGCTACCAAGCAGACCAGATAATCTGTCAGATAAAAACATCCCAGCAAAAGAAATTGACACTTGAAAAGCATGACATGGAATAGAAACCATAAGAATGTTTTATTTTAACTCAACCGTTATTCCAATAAGAATAGGAGCACTGGTACACGAATTAAGAAAAATCCAGGAAATCCACCTCTTACCGAAAAGAAAAACATCACAGAAATATTGACTAATCAATGCTTAGGAAATTCTGGGTTGAAGCCAGAACTAGGGAGTTTATCCTAGGTGATCATAAAGAAAAACTATATCAATAATAGAAATACGCAAGTGAATACTAAGTGTAAGCTATATGGAGAGTAATGTAAAACTCTTAATCTTAAGTGAATATGGCAGATGGCAGACAGACACTAAAAAGAATATGGAAGCAGCCATGACAAAGTGAGGAAAGTGATCCACTAGTATTTATGAAAAATAATTCAATTTGAACAAAATGAGAAATGGTATAAGAACAAAATAGAATCTGTCTTAAAAATGTGACGAAGAAAATACTTTGTGATTTTTACATACAAAATGGATAAGCGAATTCTTACCAGATGATTATATCTAATTATTATTACTGAGAAAAAAATACATTTTCAACACGTGGACATTGTTATAGCAGTTAATCAGCGATAAGAGCAAAGGAAAGCCAAAAAAAAAAAAAAAGAAAAAAAGTGTGGGGACGGGTAAATAAAAAGACCTTGCAAAAGAATTGAAAGAAATTATGTAAAATGAATGTGATTGATGTATCTGTCATGGGAAGAAATCTCGAAAAACAAGGATTTTTCGAGCAAACTGGAAATTAGAGGAAGGATTGTGAACATCCAGATTACAGCAGTGGTGGCATAATTAATTATGTTACATTATCTAGCAGGGAGTTATAGTGCATTACATGGTTTAACATTGTTTAAAATAATTTTTTTTTTATCTTAGCCTTTCTTTTTAAGTTATCGATTATTTTGCTGAGAAATGAAACTCCGGAAGAAAAAATAATTTTGGAGGAAAATTTAATTTTGGAAGAAAATAATATGAAGTGACTAGTTGTCATACAGGAATACAGGGAAACACTGGCGATTGAAACCTGATCGCCAGTGGACGGAAGTGACAGGCCTCTTGATAATTTAAAATAAGGTTCCACGCTGATTAGAATAGGATGAGAGTCAAAAGGACAATTAATATGGGATGTTAGACGGTGTACTGTCGTCAGACGGACTTCAGCGAGAAATTTTACCGTTATATCTTGGCCAAGATTGTACGAATAGTAAGTAATGTTGGCGACCTTAGTCAAGGGTAACCAGAAGGCTCCCTTTTTAATAGCTACAACACCGAAGTGTAGGGGAGGGCCCTACTCCTTTCCCTCGATTGCTCCACATTACCCTCGATACGTACCTTATATTGCCAAGTGTTAAGTAAGGAGGTATCAAGTACCATTTTTAAAGTCTTTGGTATGACGCGAACTCGGATTGAACTCAGGTTTCCCGGACAATTGGCGAACGCTCTACCTACTCGATGTCTTGTATTCTGTTAATGTGTTATTTCAGTTGAATGAAATATTTATACTTTTATTAAGTTGTTTGTCAATTATTTTCTTTTCTTTTTATGCACATGAGAGTGTTACAGAACTAGAGTACGTGGAAAAATAAGTGAATAAATATATACAGTCAACCGACACATACTTAAGAGCGAATCAAAAATCAATAAATATATGAATAAATAAATGACTGGTCAGTCACTTCACAGATAGAATAAATAACACAAATTCCAGTCAGCTTGGTGACGATCCGGCAACAAGACCAGTTGACGTTTATGCAGACGGTCTGTCTAAATTAGATGGAAGTTTGTTATTAGGTGGTAGTCAGAGTAAAGAGATACACAAAATCAAAGGTTAGAAAAAATACTATTCTTAAAGATCGGAAGAAAAAAAATCCTGATAGTTGTTAATTAAAATAACAGAGTAAAAAAATAGGTTTGGAGAAGGAAGAAAAAAAATCATTGGGGGTGTCCTCGTAGTGTAATGGTTAAAGCGATGGACTGCGGAATCGTAATAAGCAAGTTCGTACTCCAGTCGCGCTATTACGTTCACTTTCGATCAAATACTCTTGGGAAAGGTATGAACCCCCTAATCCGCCCAGCTATGGGTTAAATAGCACCACTACTGTTCTTCTAGGAGAATGGCTTTGGCATTAAATAACCTGCAGAGGTTGATATGCGAAACCAAAAAAAAACAAACAAACAACGAAACCAAAAAAAAAAAAAAAAATCCATGGTTAATTACCTCAGAAATTTTGTTACATTTACAGAACTTAGCCTCAGTATAGAAAGTGTCTTGACCTTCATGTTGTCAGTGTGTTTCATGTCTCTAGTAGACAGGTAAGTATTTACTTGGGGAACGAATTCCGAGAAAAATCTCGGCTACACTATCTCTTTCTTTATCTCCCTCACTCTATAGAGACTTTTATTTTGAGTATCAGCGAATAAATTATTGATATAGCGGTAAACCATAAATCTCTTTGTGTTCATATCAGTTGCCTTCATGTAACGAGTAAGGTACCAAATTCTCCCAAGGGAATCGTGAGTTTACTTACTTTTCAGGTAAAAAAAAAGAGGATCGAGCGAAATTTGGCGACACCGTCGCAAAAAAAAGCTATGTGAATATACGAAAAGTAATGAAGTTCGATCTCACGAAGTTCATCGGGTGAGTTAACCACGGATAAAAGAACCTTGTAACGTTACACGGAAAGACGCCACAAAAAGTTTCGTCATATATGTTTATATTGGTTCATGTGACGACAATAAGAACAGAATACTCTAGAATATTTTCTTGCGGCTACTCCGTTACGAATATTATTTTCACACCTTTCATGTTACACTTAGAAGAGCCCTGAAAAGTTCAGGAGACTTCCTGACACGTATTCATCAATAAAAGATACAAATTTTTACTGATAAGACACATCAGAGTAGAGAGTGTATGTTATGTGGTGACAGAGATAAAACTGTAAATCACGTTATAAGCGAATGCTACAAAGTGGTACAAAAGGAATATACCAATAGACATGTCAGGTATAAAGGTGATCCACTGGGAATTTTGCAAGAGACAAAAATTAAGCCATAGTAAAAGAAAATGGTAAAATTCATAATCTAGAATTAGTCCTAGAATTTGATATTCTCTGGAACTTAGAGATGCCGACAAATTCCAGAGAGCTAAGTAGACTTGCTGAAAATTGTTTGCTATTTAAAGCTACCAGTTTCCACAGTAGATAAAAAAGCCCGAAATCTTTAATCAACTATATCTTAAAAATATAAAGGATTAGCTTTAAGAAGATGATGATGCAGTTGGTCGGTGGGTATCTATTCAATTAGATTCATCACGTTAATTCAATCTAGATGATTATTTTGAGTTACATTTTCGAAGATTCTAAAAATATAATCCTAAAATGAAATATGGAATAAAAAATAAATTTTTTCAAAAAAAATATGAAGTATGAATGAATTGAAAGAAAAGCAGACATTCATAAAACTAAAATATTGATAATCTTTACAATTTTCTCAGCATCACTAATAGTCAAAGGCATAAAACATTTCAGAAAAAAAATAATGATCTACACATACATACATAATCATTATTGTTTTAACTAGATATACTGGCAAATACACCCAATCAAGCCAAAACACAACTGCATAGTTTGGAATGAGCCGCCACAGGCATTGACCTCCATCTCAATGCACACAAAACGGAATATATGTGCTATAACCAAACAGGCGACATCACCACACTAGACGGAACCCCTCTGAAACTAGTAGACAAATTCTCCTACCTTGGAAGCAGTGTCTCATCAACCGAAAAGGACATCGACACGCAGCTAACGAAGACATGGACACCTACGATAGGCTATCGATCATATGGAAATCAGACCTGACCGATAAAATGAAATGCAGTTTCTTCCAGCCAGCGGTCATATCGATAATGCTGCATGGATGCACTACTTGGATGCTAACTAAACGGCTGGAGAAGAAGCTAGACTGCGAGCATTATTGAACAAGTCCTGGCGGAAACACCCCACAAGGCACCAACTATACGGCCACCTGTCCCCCATCACGAAAACTATCCAAATTATAGGAACCAGACATGCAAGACACTGCTGGAGAAGCAGTGACGAGCTCATAAGTTATGTACTCCTATGGAACCCTACATATGGCCGGGCAAAAGCAGGACGACCAGCTAAAACATACATTCAGCAGCTATGTGAGGATACGGAATGTGGCCATGAATACCTATCAAAGGCGATGAACGATAGGGAGAAGTGGCGAGAGAGGGTCAGGGATATCCATGCTAGCTGCACGACATGATGATGATGATATATATATATATATATATATATATATATATATCAGTCTGATGATCACATTAAAAAGACACTTACAGAAATCAACACCTGGCGATTATGTACCGATGCCCTAGTAACTTATATTTACACATACTCAATCACGGAGTACGCATTATTTAAGAATAGAGTAAACTTTATTATTACCACACACACACACACACACACACACACACACACACACATGCCCGCGCGTGCGCACACACACGCCTATAAGCAGATGAGAACAAACGATTGATTAGAAAGTGAATGATAAATCAAAAGTGCAAAAATTCTAAAGTCTACAGAAAGTTACCATCTAAAAGGAATTTAAAACCTAATTATTTTGCTGCATTATAAATAGTTTCATATGTTTTCTCTAAAATAGAAAACACAACCGCCAAAAGAAAAAAGTTTGTGATTTTAATTAATAGAAAGAATGCAACTTTTTATAATGAAACACAACTAAAAAGGTTCAAAACTCATAATACATAAATACATACATACTCACATGTATGAAAAAACTAAATTGCCATCGAGTCAAATATATATATATATATATATATATATATATATATATATATATATATATTATAACAGTGTTGGTTGTCATAATTTGGAGAGTTCTCAATATCTGTTATAAAGTTATTACAAAATAATAATGAAAATAAATATATGTATATTAGTTTTTAATAATAAACGACAATCATCAGGCAGATGATTGCTTTTTATGTGACAGCATGAAACCTATGGTCACAGAAAGCTTTTATGCTATCAAATTCATATAAAACCTAATATATGTTTACTTATTATATATACATATATATATATATATATATTGACCGATAGCAATTTTATTATCCAATTTTATTATTCAATATATATATATATATATATATATATATATATATATATATATATGTGTGTGTGTGTGTGTGTGTGTGTGTGTGTGTGTGTGTGTGTGTGTGTGTGTGTGTAATTGAATACTGAAATTGCGTTCGGTCGGTTAAAATATAAGTTTAACTTCTATTAAGTGACGGGTTGATAAATATTTTAAAAGATTTTTTAAATATATGCACATTTCGAATATATTCATAAAAAACGTTAGTAATCTTTATTTAGAAATAAGAGGCCACCATATAGCGATCATAGTAACAGATACTTTCTTTCGAAGTTCTCTATGCAGTAGTCGTATACTATTGAAATAGCGTGTGTATTATCTGAAAATTACATTTATCCTGCTCTGGTATGTTGTTCCCGTCTCGTAAATTACTATTGTAAAACCTTGCATTATCCATTTATTCCAACACACGTAAATCCCACATTTGTCTCAATGCACATTCAGGCTTTCCCATTGTTAATATTATTCTTGAATGAGTGAACGAAATTAGAGAGAATTTAAGTAGGCAGATTATAAGTCGATCAGTGTTAAGAAATAAAAGACTTAGTGCTACTTTTCTGACATTTTTGGATAATGGCTGTATATATTTTTGTGCTGTGCATAACTTGAGACTATAGTTATCTTTGGTGTGAAATAACCCAACAAGGGTTGACATATTATAAACTCACTAAAAATCTAAATTCAAGACGGAGAAGGAACCGTTAAAAAAACTTTTATCAGAAATAATAATTATTGAATACTCAGAGAAAACATCGTAACAATTATAATATAATATTCTATTATCGTGACAGATATTTCAACATTTTTTTTCTGACAGCGATCTGGAGATACGTCAAGAGGTGTAGACGTTCACAATTTAATTCCAAGTCTTACAGTGAGTATAACGTCATCAGAAAACTATTGAAAAATAGATTTTAACAAAAATACACGACACCCTCTACGAATACAACAACAAAATCTTACGCGAACATTACGAATTATTACTTATTCGTTAGATTGTGAACAACCATTACGTACTCGGAATTTAGATTTATTTTTATTATGTTAAAATTAATGATCGTGACTAAAATGTCTAACACTAGTAAATACAACAATTTACAGGTGACTTTTTCCCTGAAGTGCATTCAATCAACAAACTGATTTTTTTTTCAGAACGTACTCTCTTTAATACAATAGGAAATATGACTGCTCAGCTGATTCAAGGTATACATATGGCAATGGACAAGTACCATTCTCCTGTCATTCCTATTGTTGTTGTTGTTTTTAATCTCAATTTGACGATTCTAACTTGTCCTTCGTTAAACTTCGAAGACCTGTGACATTTTAAGATATTTTTACATATTGATAACTTCTCAATATGAGTGGAGTATTGAAGTAATTGAAACAAATCTGATGTATTAGTGGTTCAGTTGTACAAACTACAAGCAATGGACAGTCAGCAAGATAAATATCCAATTTTTTGACACTCATCTTTATTCAGTTTTATTGCTTTGGTTTTACCGCACAAATATTAAATTTGTTTGGGTATTCGAAGGGGCCCTGTTGACAGCTGAAGTATATGATTAATAGTCAACCTTAAGGATAGAATAATAAACCGTGGTCCAGTAGTATTCTACGTGTTGGGATCAAATGCTACAGTATTCTATTTCACTTTGCATCGTGCCAGAAATATTAAATTTCTTACCGTCGTAACTGAACAGAGTGAAGAACTGTAGTGGGGCATAATGACTGGTAGGCCAGACAATTAGTTGTGTATTTATTTGAAGAAAAAAAAATTCTGGCATAAAAGTCGTTTCCTACCTTGCAATTATTGAGCAACTGTTAATAACACACTGATTAAACTGTTTTAAGCCTCACGTCACAATTGATAACCTCCTCATACGTAATCTCAATCCAAAACTGATGTCATATCTCAAACTCTGTTCACTTTGCATTTCACTGGAAGAAAAATAGTCTGTGTGTAATCGTCAGGTTTTTATTCACTTTATGCATCTGCTTCAAGACACAAACCCTAACAATTAAGTGACGTAAAACTAGTCCACTAGAGACCCGTATGCAATGTGATTAGACTGAGGCCAAAACTGAAGGCGACGGCAATCATTCAAACAATACTACGTATTTACATTCTGACACAACTGACACACATCGTCTGAGTATGAGAGAGTGAGAGTGAATGAGACTCTCAAAATCGTCCTCTCTTATTTGTGCTGCTGGCAATTGATAGTCATTGTCATTACAAAAGTGTTTGATGTAAGACGAAAACTAATCACTAGTGATTAACATAAGGAATAATCGAACAAAACAAGCTGCAATATGGCCGCCTGATATTGATATCGATTATTTGTATGAAGCTGGACGAGTGAATAAATACTTATCAAGTCAAACATTGATTTATCTGTTAAGGTCACCTCGAGTTATTGTCTTGCAGGTATAGTCTGTACACTTAGGACTTTTCATTTATAGTGAACAAGAACTTCTCAGCAATAACATTTAATACTATAAACTTAATAAATCTAGCTTAGTACAATTCAACCTTAAAGTTGAGGTAACTCTACGTTGTATGCTTAGCGCAACGGTTATCACAGTGGGGGCTGGATCAGTGACCCAATTTCAAATACTGAATTGAGTTGTTTGTCTTTCGTTTCACGCTAATGCTTTTCCGAAGGTCATGAATCCAATTTTTCCCTCACCAGCCATGCGTAAATTTTAGGATACGTTTGTCTCACGATGGAAAATAATCTGGGAGAAGGAAAACACTGAATTTAAAACTACTAGTTAGCATTGGAAAAGTTATTTACCTCTTTATCCCCCTTTGGTATTATATAACCCACGAAGGTTGATATGTCATTAATCAAATAAACGAGACCAAACCAGAACCACTTGTACTCTGATTAAAGATTGATCTTGAATCACTTCCTGCTTGTGGCAGAGAGATTTGGTAAATACTAATATCATGTCTCAACAATTTTTTTTTTTTGGAGGAGGCCTATGCGATAAAAAAATGATTATGTGAAATATTTGGATTCAAATTAT
>OY757904.1:24099614-24207114 GCA_963585895.1 Sepioteuthis lessoniana
AACTCTTTATATGTATAAAATTGATATGCCACGAATTATCTACAATGGTTGATGTGGCATAAAACCAGACTATACAAAACCCAAACTCTAAGTCTCGACAGTATTTGAACAAACATAAGTAAATTAATTTGGCGACTTTTGTCAAAGGTGACCCGAAGGTTCCCATTTCAATAGCTACAACACCAACCTAGATTGCTCCACCTTACCCTTGATGCTTACCTTATAATGCTGAGTGTTAAGCAAGGCAGCATCAAGTAAAATTTTTAAAGGTCTTTGGTATGACTCAACCAGGTATTGAACCCCAGTCTCTCAGAATATTGGCGAACACACTAACTCCTTAGGCTAATGTCTCGGTTAGAAGCCTATTCTATAGCAAACATCAAAAACAAGATAATAGTGCCTTAAGTAAGGTTTTTGATTTGGTTTGGTTTGGTTTTTTTGTTTTATTGATATATCAAACTTCGTAGGTTATTAAATGCCAAAGCCATCTTTGTAGACGAATTGAAGTTGTACTATTTATTCCAAAACTGAGAAGATGAAGAGGTTCATATCGTTCCTTAGTGTATAAGTCCGAAAGCGACGTAACATCGTTTCTGACGCTCAAACACACTTACTATGAAGATAAATTCTAGTACGTTTGGTCTTCTTCTTCTGGTTATTATAATCCTTATTATTTACTCATCAGAGTTTTTCACATCAGCGTTAACTGATGGTCTTTCACTGGAGTTTGAGTGACAGCTAGTCTTCTCAAGTCTCCGGGACTCTCCTCAGTATTTTGTCCGTCTTAAATAATGCTTTACTTTGGATGGTCTTCCCTCGTCCTACAACTTCATAGTCCTCCAGTACCTATGATAATCCTTTAGTTACTGTACCAAAAGCACCTATCACAATTGATATAATTGTCACTTTCATGTTCCTTAGTTTTTTTTTCAATTCCTTCACAAGGTCGAGGTACTTATCCTTCTATTCACATTCTTTCAGTTTTATTCTGTGGTCAGCTGGGACAGCTAAGTCGACCATTTTGCAAATTCTCTTTTTTTGGTCGATTATTATGAGGTCTGGTCTTCTTGCCGAGATTAGGTGATCCCTTTGTATGTCAAAGTCGAATAGGAGTTTATGCGTGTCATTTTCAAGGATACCTGCTGGGTTGTGCATATACCATTTGTTCGTCGGGTCAGATTTAAATTTCTAGCACATTTCCCTGTGGATCACCTTGTCCACCCAGTCGTGTCTAGTCTTATAATACTTCTTTGCTCATTTGCTGCAATTGCATATTCTTTACTCCTCTAGAGTTTTTCACATCAGTATTAGCTGATGGTTTTTCACTGGAGTTTGAGTGACAGCAAGTCTCCTCAAGTCTCCAGGACTCGTCTCAGTATTCTGTCCGTCCTCAGCAATGCTGTCGTTTGTATAGTCTCTACCCATCCCCTGACTTCAGAGTCCTGCAGGCCTTTTAATAATCCTTTAGTTACTGTGCCTAACGCACCAATCACAATCGACACAATCGTTACTTTCATGTTCCACAGTTTTTTCAATTCTCTAGCAATATTGAGTTACTTATCCTTCTTTTCACTTTCCTTCAGATTTATTCTGTGGTCCCCCGGGACAGCGAAGTCAACAATTTTGCAGATTTTCTTCCTTTTGTTGATTATTATGAGGTCTGGTCTTCTGGCCGGGATTAGTCCTATAGGAGTTTATGCGAGTCATTTACTAGGACAGGCGCCGGGTTGTGCATATACCATTTGTTTGTATGGTAGAATTGAAATTTCCTGCACATTTCCCAATGGATAACCTTGCCGACCCAGTCGTATCTCAACTTGTACTCCTTCTGTGCTAATTTGCTGCATTCGCTTATAATGTGATTGATCGTTTCGTCTCTGTCACCGCATAACCAACATTTACTGTTTTGTTGCGTCTTATCTATGCTCGCTTTGATATGATTGGTTCTTATGGCGTTGTCCTGTGCTGCTATTAGGAGGGATTCCGTTTCTCTCTGAAGGTTTCCTTTCCTTAGCCAGGTCCAGGTCTTCTGGTGTGAGGTGTTGTTTATTAGACGCTTAAAGCGGCCATAGAGTTATTTGCCTTCCCATTTTTGTTTCCTAATTGTTGTCATTCTTTCGTTTATCGTGTTGTCTGTATCGAGTCTGAGGGTTGTAATTAGTCCTCGTTCATTTTTTTTCTATGTAGTCTTTGAGCCTTTGTATGGATGCATCAACGGTGTCTTCGATGCTGGCAAGTCCTCTTCCTCCCTCTTTTCTAGATACATATAGTCTGTCCACGTCGTCTCTGGGGTGTAATGCCTTATGCATGGTCATTAGTTTTCTTGTCATTTTGTCCATTTGTTCAAGTTCCTCTCTTTTCACACTGTTACTAACTGATGGTTATTCTGTCTCTTCAAGTCTCTTCAGTTCTCCAGAACTGTTCTAACTATTCGAACTGATCTTAGTGTTAATTGTGCCGTATAAGTTGCGTCGGTCGTGCAACAGGATGTGTGCCTGTTTCCTTGGGTATATAGAACGATAGCTCAGATGATATTCAACGTGGGTTGCATTGGAGGCATAGCAAGATATCCACTTATTTGCTAAGGTAAAAAGGAAGCAGCTCTTTTCTCAGAGTAAGTGCCACGTAGCTTGCATGGGTGGTATGCTTAACAGGAAGCGTGATCACGCGCCGGGCGTAGGTGGGAGATATGACGATTGCGTTCGTAGCTTGAAAATTATATAAAACAGGGAAGAATTATGACCAAGGAAACAAAGCAGAAAAGCCGAAATGGTTTCATGAAAAATAAAAAAAATGCACCGTCACTCTTTTGTGTATGCATTTCAGCCATATCCGTCTCTGTCTTACTCTAACCATACGTACCTTTCGGGAAATAAAGAAAAACAACAAAAGAAGCAGATTTAATTTTATACGTCAGCATTGTTGTTCTTCCCTGAATACAACACTAGAAATTCAGTAATTTAAATGGTCAAAATTCTTCCTTTAATGTCCAGTTTGTCCTTTTTCTATCGTGGTTCATGGAGACTTGTAAGAGCTCGAATTATGATTAGTGTCTCTGAAAACTTCATATTCCAAAACTTTTTCATTTCTCTGTTGAGATTAAGGAATAAGTCCAGCTTTTCGACTTCCTTTACTTTCATTCTCTGTTCTACCCGTACTAAAAATCCTCTAAGCGACAAGGTAATTTTATCTTTATTGTGTCCCGTTAGGGTCCTGAAAGAAGACACGGAAGAAGAAATGTAGGTTGAACAAATGTATGGAATAAACAGAACTTATATACAAAGTAAGGGTGTTAGTACAGCAAGTAGAAGTGTCCGTCCGAAAACTGTCGGGTTTGATTGCTGGGTGGAAGTTGTTATTTGTCGTATGTCCCACCAACCCGACAAGTATGGCACAAGGCCTTTTTGGTGGGTCCAGGTGCATGGCCATTGCCCAGACATGCCTGCCAGCCCCCAAAATGCTTCCGTCCTTGTTGACATTCTCTTAAAAAATGAGGTCTCAGGCACCATGTGATAAACCCAGCCCCTCAAAGAGTGTTAGAGCCTGGGGTGACGGCGCCCTGATGCTCGATGATGTCGGTAAAGGAACACTTCGACAGACTGCCACGGTAATCTGGACACACCCAACAAGATCCGTGTACCTACCAACGCAGCCGACTGAAGTGTGTCCCACCCCAACGTCTCCCAAAGAGTAGTGCATGCGCTACACTCTGCTGGGAGGATGTTGATATTTGTCTCTGCCTCTCACCGGACAAAACTTGACAAAAGTTCAATGACCGAAAGGTTGATTATAGTGGAGGTTTAGGGGAGAAGGTCAAGCATGAACCGAGGCTTGAGCCCTGCTGGTCTATGCAGGTCATTGGCTCACTTAGTGCAATGTTGACCTGATGAGCCTACCTGGCCATGAACCCAAATTTGGGTCCTGTCACGTATGCTTGATTATAGCTTAAACTGGACAGCAAAGTCCCGTGCTATAAAAGGGTGATAAAAGTGTCGATGATGCAACTGCCCACCTGAAGGTGGCCTAACTGAAGCCGGAGGCCTTTGGGACTCAAGTCTGCCATGGAACTTTGAACATCTGGCACGGATGCCAGAAAGTCCACTGAAAAACCTCTGCGCCAAGCACAGCGGCTCGTGGAAATTACTATATTTGTTTCTGCCTCCCAATAGACAGGACTTGACACAAGGTCAATGACCCGAAAGTTGATTATAGTGGGGATTTAGGGAGGGGAAGGTTGGGCATGAGTCAAAGATCGAGCCCTGTTTGACTATGCTGCTTATGTGTGCGAAACACAACGACGGATCAGGCTCTTTCGCTGTGAGAAAATTTCTCCAAGAGTAAATAGGCTTAGTATTAATAAAGGGGGGAAGAGATCATTATCGAGTACGTCACCATAACAATCTTGTAAACTAAATCTATTTCTGGCCTTTTGGTTGGGATTGGGTAATCTGTTTCAACTCAATGATTTAGATGATTTTAAGAATTTCATTTGTCAACACGTTCAAAATTCAGTATCTTTTACAATTCACTCATTTCAGTTTGTGTATATTCTACCTCACATTATCGTCAAATATTAATCTCTTGCACAATTTTTAATCCCCCACCCAAATTCCGGATGTTCTTGTTTTGGTCTTCTTCTAGTTTTCTGCCTTCGCTTATGTGATTAACTGTTTTATCTCAGTCATCTCACTTAGCCAACAGTGGATATTCTCCCGCGTATCATTGTTGCGTTTCATATACACGAATATGGCCATGTGCGAAATGGGTGAAATGGATATCGAATGTTGATTACGATAGAACATATAAAGAACATAGGAATCTCGGAATTCGAAAACACGTAACGGCTTCTTGTTCAGGTACGAAACCTTTTTATAATTTTGAGTTAAAGGTTTCGACGTAATGAGGAGAGACACAATCTTCTATGCTGTCTTATTCATTTGGCCCCCAACTCGAGCAGCCCCTGTCTCGAGCGGCCCCCTTAGGGCGCAAGTTCGCCTCGCTACTACGAGCTCCAAAAGTTGATCCTTCTCGTTTGGCGTCTAGTACCCGACTCTTGCGGCCCCATTAGGGCGCAAGTTCGCCTCGCGTCTTCGAGCTCCAAAAGTCGAACCTCTTCGTTTGGCGTCTAGTACTCGACTCTTTCTCTCTTCAAATTCTCACACAAACCTCAGCGCGCTTCGGGTGCGTGACGTCACCCGCACCCTGTCACCCAGTATCGTCTCGGACTCTTATGACATCTGAGTGACACCTCCATCCGCCCGAGCGCACCCGCGTTAACACCTGCTTCAATGTTACACCTAACCAACCCATGTGCTGAGCCGAAAGGTTCTCAGCCTAACTAAACTCAAACGCATGAACCGAAATCTCTCGGCAATTTTATAACATCATTAATTTTGTCGTTGACAATTGTTGTTGACGTTGTTGTCGTAGTTGTTTTTGCTGCTGCTGCTGTTAGTGGTTTACGCATCAGGATAGGAAATGTCAAAACTCGATGTGTCCATAATTAAATTTTTAAAATAGTAATTATTTACGTTACTCCCTGTTATAGGAAACTTTCGACAAAAAGGTGGGAAGTGTTAAAATTATCTCTGTTTTCATTAAAATGAAAAAGATGCAAATTTGACCCTTTGACGTATTGCATATGCACGAATCGGAATCTATCCTAGAAAATAAGACTCATGAAATTGAACAGTCGAATTGTAAATACTTTTTACTTTCTTTGAATGTATTCACTCTCGGTTTTAAAATACTTGCTTTCAAATCATGACAGGTCGATTTTTATTGAGTATCTAGAAAATAGCATATTCATTAAGTAAAAGGTCATTAAAGAAATGAATATTTGCGGCAGAGCCAGGCTGCAATTTTTTGGTGCCTAACAACTTATAAACGATTTAAATACGTCATTTTCGTTTTTAGGGGAACGTATATATTGTTGAAAACATAAAGACTGGTTTTTATCGGAAGTCATCCTGTCTGGGGTTATTCTATACCAAGAGTTTTATAGTTACATTTTGTCCGTAGATTATTAAGTGTATTTGAACACAGTTATAAGATATTAAGTATTCTTTATCATCATCATGATGTCGTGCTGCTAGCACGGATCTCCCTGACCCTCTCTCACCATTCGTCTCTATTGTTCATAGCACCTAGGTAGTCTTACAGGCTACATGCAGCATCGGCAGAGAATAGCTGTATATAGGTTTTAGCTTGTTGTCCTATCTTTGCTCGTCAATGTGAAGGATTCCCCAGGAGTACATCGTCAATGTGAAGGATTCCCCAGGAGTACATCGCTTATTAGTTCGTCCTTACTTCTCCAGCAGAGTCCCGCATGTCCGGTTCGTTAACTGGGATAGTTTTCATAATGTAGGTGGCCGTAATCTGCTGTTTTGCAGAGTGTTGCCTCCAGGACTTGTTTAATACGGCTTGCTGCATTTTTGTGTAATTATTTAAAAAAAATGATTCGAAAACAGATCTACTTGATCCATTGATAGGACCCAAAGAGCTAGTAACAATCCTAGTCAGATTGGATCTGGAAGTAAGGGCAATAAAATGGGTAATATACACAGCCCCGGAAGCGGAACTTCACATCAGAAATACAGTTTACTGTCCTACCCAAAATGCGTAACATAAACAGAGCTGATTTTATTTGAGTTCTTAAATAGTTTTTATGTATTAAAAAATGTTAATTGAAAACTGTTTAAAATATACATTTCGTCTTCTAGAAGTACACTTGTTACGAGTGTTCATCATTTCAAAGTAATGTCATTTACATAGGATTAGACCACTGTTCTAGATTGACTTTTCAGCCGATATCCAGCAGTCAGTGTGATTTTAGATGGATAATCTCTGAACAGCTAAACTTGTTTCATCGTGATCAAATCAGACAGCAGTTTGTCCCAGATAAGGAAATGGAAATACTGGAACTTTTAGAGCTTGTCTAAAGCAAAATAACCAATCTATTAAAATACCATTGAATCATCTGATATTATGCAAAATTTAGAAATGAAATACTTTCATTCACAAGATAAATTGTCAACGAGTTTAGCATAATGGTTAGTAAATGGAATCTGACCTGAATACAAACCATGATCGAGGCTACTTGCGTTTAATTTGGCACTAATGTCTTGGAAAAGGCAAGAATCCATCTTTTCTCCTTCATTTATGGATAAATTTTGGAAAGATTGGATTCTTTAACCTTGGTTCGGCAACCAGTTTAATTGTAAGAAACTCTGAATTCAAACCAGCTTTATTCCGATTAAAGTTTGACCTTGAGTCAGATTATGCTGAGTGGAAAGATAAAAACATAGATACATTCAATATCTAGATAGAAGCAAGTTTTAGTCATTAGCTCTTCTTTTTTGTGAACAGTCAAATTTTAGTCATACAAACTACATATCAGATTCATCCTTGCAGAGGGCTAAGACCTCCCAATGAGTGTCCTGTTTATGACATTGCCATTACTCCCAGGTTTATTCTGACCTGGAGAGGTAGTACGTGTTAAGGTCAAAGTTTTAGTTCAAATAAGACTATTAAATCATTTACTATACTTGAAGCTATAGAACTGTGTGCAAACAAATTAGGAATGTTAAATTAGTATCACGTTGCAAAACGAATTATTTAACTGTGTGCAAACGAATCAATAATGTTAAATAGAAATATTAGTTTTCGATAGTAATACTTGAAATCTTTTAATACAGACCATTATTAATATTAAATAAACCACTTTGTTTTAAATTGCAATACATAAACAATACTGTGTGCAATTAAAATTATTAATATTAGATTACGATACTCCAAACCATTTAACTGCGTGCAAACAAATGATTAATATTAATGGGAACTATTTGAGTTGAATAGAAATAATCTAGACTATTTAACCGTATCCAAACAATAAATAGCAATACTTGAAATTAGTTAACTATGAGGCAAAAAAAAAAAAAAAAGCTCTAGCTCTTTTAAGAAATCACGTTACCTACAAGCTTTTTGCTAAAAAATTACACGTGATTTATGCATGAACAGAATCTAGCCTTACATGCTCATCAATAATTGAGATGGCAATAAATCGAATAATCAAACCAATCCAAATCTTTATATCTGACATCTGCAATTTAGGTAATTTTCGGACGGAAATACTTGGTAAATATGGCAGATGGGTGAATTGTAGCCTAATGAAAACGTTGTGTGTAAGAATATTTATTTATCCAACCGTTTTACGACGAGTAGGATGTGACACAATGTGAATTTTTTAGTAGAGAACGGCCGGTTTTTATTCTGAGTTCCTTTTCCAATGCAACCCAGTCAACAGGGGCTGTAGAATACAGCGACTGCATCTCTACAGAGGGGTAGGAGTCTCTCACCGGCTGTCCTAGATATGACACAAAACCATATGACGATGAGGTCCCAGACATAGAGATTTGAAGAATGTGGGGTAGCCATATATTGCAATTGCTCCCAGTTCCACCCTGGACTGGATTACTAGCACTTGATGTTATCTTTTTTATGAGCCTGTTTAAAATATAGACTGTGTGCAAACAAATGGCTTATATTAAATTGAATTGTAAGAAAGAGAACTCTTTAAACATTTTACTGTGTGTAAACAAATGACTATCAAATTAAATTGTCAGTAATACTGAGCAATAAGTGGGACCATTTAACGATTTACTTGTAAATAAATTTTTAGGAAATTTGAGGAAAAAAGTGAGCATATGCTCGTTTATCAAGAAAATGTGTTTACAAATCATAAATCTAACATATATATAAAGATGATTTGGCATTCAGATAACAATAATGGTCGATATGGCATAAAACACAATCAGAGAGGTGCCCGTGGTGTAATGGTTATCGTCGCAGGATATGGACACGGCGACACGAGTTCAAATACAGGAACTGACTGATTGCATTTCACATAGCACTAATACCCTTGGGAAAGGTATGAATCCAAATATTCTTCCTCCGGCTATGGGTAAATAGTAGGGCAGACTAGGTACTTTAGCCTTGGTGAGGCAACTAGTCTAGGAGAAGGAAAACTCTGAATTCAAACCTGTTAAACTCCGCCTAAAAAATTTACCTCGTGTCATATCCTGCCCGAGCGGAGGGGTTGGGTAAATATGACGCGTGATAAATAGTCACACATAACTGGGTGTGTAAAATGATCAATTAGGAATCGTACTTGAGACCAAAGTTGAACATTCTAACAGCTGGTATATATACAAACTAGATTCTGTCCTGGAAATGAGACACATAATATTCTCTGGGGTTTTGCCTTATAAACGGATCACCCAATCCCGATCATAAGAATAGACTAAGTTGTAATAGACTAAGTTGTAAAGAAAATAAGACAACAGACAATAGAGTGAATGGGAAAGAAAGCAGAAACTTGATAAATACTGTTATATAGTCATATAATAAATATGCTTATATACACATATACATGTTCATGCAGGATACATACTGACGCAATGAATAACGACGTGCGAATACTTCTTTACTAAAATATCTACCTCTCATTGCAAGGGTTCGAAAGGGGTTACTCACGGTGTTACTGTGAAAGGGAGTTGGAGACCGAACAGAACTGCAAGATATTAACCCCCCACTCTTATGGCCGTCAGCGTTGTGTATTTCTCGTTCTCCAGTGCTGCTCAACCAGAGGCCCAGGGGCCCAGCTATCTGTTACATGATGGCTTTCTTTACTTTCTTATCACCAACTGGTCTCCAAAGCTCTATCGGTGGTCCCCAGGGCCCCTTCGGCCTGGTGTGGATTTCCCTACCACATCTCGTCTCTAACTCCGTCCGAACTCTAACTCCTGACTTCCTGTCTTGACTGAGTTATATAATAGTTCAACGTCCACTCAATCGCCCACTCAATCTTTGGAATGGCATGTTTGATCCTCATCAAGCGGAAATAACTGTCATGCAGTTCAGAGATCACTCTCTTCCGGTGCATCAGTCTATGAGTGTGTCATAGGATTTTTAGCATGTCCCATTTCATCAGCCGAATCAACCCACGCGATCTCTTTCGATTACTGGCCATTGGAATGTGTCACTTCCTTCCGGCGCATCACTTTGGAAAGGAATGTTTGTCCGGGCCGAAGGTCAAAATACCACAATACCAGGACCTTTTCTTTTATGGTGACTGCAATCGAGATATGTCCCATAAGTACAGTTCCTAAGAAAATGACGACAAGAAGGGATATCTGGTGATCCGATAAATAATCTAGAACATACAGACCACAATATCGTTTAGATTAGCCATGATAATTTTAAGTATCCAGGAGACCTGATATAATTTGTATTTACTAAGAAATTAGTTAAAAATCATCAGTGAGAGTAGAATAATAATAATGATGATAATAATAATAATAATAAGTGAAAAATGGGGGGGAAAGGACCTGCCAGCATCGAAGACAGCGTTGAGGTATCGATACAACGGCTCGAAGACAACATAGAAAAACACGAACAAGGACTGATTACAGCAATCAGAAACGATACGGACAACACGGTAGACAATAGAATGACAACAACTAAGAAACAAAAACAGGAGAAAAAACAACTCTATGGCCGCTTTAAACGACTAATAAACAACATCTCACACCAGAAAACTTGGATCTGGCTAAGAAAAGGAAACCTTAAGAGAGAAACGGAATCTCTACAAATAGCAGCACAGGACAACGCCATAAGGACCAATCATATCAAAGCGAGAATAGATAAGACGCAACAAAACGGTAAATGTTGGCTATACGGTGATAGAGACGAAAGGATCAATCACATAATAGGTGAATGCAGCTAATTAGCACAGAAGGAGTATAAGGCGAGACACGACTGGGTCGGCAAGGTGATCCACTAGGAAATTTGCAAGAAATTTCAATTTGACAACACTAACAAATGGTATATGCACTACCCAGCGCTTGTCCAAGGAAATGACACACATAAACACCTATGGTACTTTAACATACAAACGGCTCACCTAATCCCGGCCAGAATACCAGAAATTATAATAATCAACAAAAAAAAAAAAAAAAAAAGAGAATTTGCGAAATTTTCGGCTTTGTGGTCCCGGCGGACCATAGAATAAATCTGAAGGAATGTGTAAAGAAGGATGAGTAGCTCGACCTTGCTAGAGAATTAAAAAAACTGTGGAACATGAAAGTTGGTGGACGGTAGACACTATCCAAATGACAGCATTGCTGAAAACGGCCAGAATCCTGAGACAAGTCCTGGAGACTTGAGGGGACTCGCTGTCACTCAAACTCCTGTGAAAACCCATCAGCTAACACTGATGTGAAAAATTCTAAAGGAATAATAATAATAACAATAATAATAATAATAATAATAATAATATGCGAGTAATTGATATTTGATCATATGAAAAAATGGTATAAACATAGCTGAGAATATGTCCTGGAGAATGAGACTCAAAAACTCCTCTGGGATTTTGAGACACAAATGGATCACTTAACCTCAGCCAGACGATCAGACCTTGTAATAATCAACAACAAAATTTGAGAACTTGTTGAATTGTGGACTTTGCTGTTTCTGCAATTCAGAAAAATTGATTAAATTTCTTTAAATCCGAATCAAATAGCTAATCGCCCAGTTGCAGGGTGAAAATGAATAATTTTGAATGAAATTAACTGTGTTTAATTCCAATACATGAAACAATAAAACTATGAAAACAAGTTAACTTCCTCGTTTAAAAATTGTTACCTACATACTATTTTTTAATAAATCTTATATATATTTACCAACCTCTCCGCTCGGGCAGGATATGACACAAGGTCAATTTTTAAGAGGGGTTTAACAGGTTTGAATTCAGAATTTTTCCTTCTCCTAGACTAGTTTCCTCACCAAGGCTGAAGAACCTAGTCTGTCCAACTATTTACCAATAGCTAGAGAGAGAATAATTGGATTCATACCTTTCCAAAGGGTATTAGTGCTATGTGAAATGCTATCAATGTAGTGCAGGATTTGAACTCGTGTCGCAGTGTTTATTTCCTACTTCGATAACCATTACATCAATGGTGTTTTGAATTAATCCCCGGAGAATCAGTCCAAAAAACATCATTAAATAAGCTTTTTTTCCATTTTTTTACCCCTTTCACATACTGATTTTTCATTTTTTTTATATACAAATAGGTTTATCTTTATCTAGTCTTTCTTTCCATTGCATACAGTGCAAATGTTAATGGATATGCTAAATTAATATTGATGAATGGAAATATGAATAAACGCTCTCCCTACCATAAAGCCCCTCAGTAAACAGTGTCCATTGTTCTGACCGATTACACTCCCCAAATAGTTATCACTAAGTAATACTCTGCTCAAATCAAGCTCATGACCTTAGTTCATAAAACATATTATCCCTTCAATCAGTCACTACTAAACCTAGACTGAACTCTATTCGATTTCCATTTTAAAGATACTACCAATAACAGAAACCATAAAAGCTTTGAATGAGTCTGTGTTTAATGGAATATTTATCATAGCGACAAGATTCTAACTATCTTCAAGAAAATAATCTTAGCAGTACATATAGAGGGAAGCCTAAAAACTTTAAATCAGATTGTTTATCTGAGTTGCAAAATTCTAAATGTATTAAAAAATAATCAAAATTAAACAAAACAAGCTCAATCGCTACAAACTATTGAATATTTTGAAAAAAAAATTAGAATCAGTTGTGATGAAACGAAATTAAAAAGAGGATCTGAGTTTATGGTGATTAACACAGATTATATTAGGGGAAAATTTATACTGATATGACTATTTTTTAAACGCTTACACATATTTTACTTTCCTTTTTAAATTGATATTTTAATATTCATATTTAAAATCAAGCAATCCAGTTTTTTTAAACTTTTTTTATGGAAAATAAAGTTTGAAAACAATTTGAGAAAGATTAATTTCTTTCTTGGTATACCAACCTTTGTAGGTAAATTAATGCTAATGTCATACTCGTCGAAGAACCGTAGCTGAGCTTATAAAAGAGTTCATACTTTTTTTTCCGATGATATTTGTCCGAAAGTGAATACGAAAGCACAACAGGATTTTAACTCCCTTACAAAGATGCCGTAGACCATCACGTTAGCCACTACATCACGAGGGCACCCACCCACAATAGCTAACTTCTTGGAAATAATTTTAATGTTAAAAAGAAATCATCTCTTTGGGGCTAAGAATTTGCCGGCTGTGTCCACTGCACCGTAAGACAGATAATGGGCGACTTTCAGCGGCAGATATGCGAGGATATAAACTAACATATGACCTAACATGACCTTGTGTCATATCCTGCCCGAGTGGAGGGGTTGGGTAAATATGATAAACTAACTCCACCCATGTTATAAAAACAGCTGAGTGGCCAGAAGCTAGGGGTGTGTAGTAATAACATTTGACACTAACGCAATTCTTGATAACTTCTTCCATTGTTGTGCTTATTTTACATAGATAACCGAAGAGTAACAACTATTAGCCAGTGCAGAGCTAAGAGGTGCGATAATTTCGAATCAAGATACACCTTTCTTCTCGACTAATTAAAGTCCAGTAAATTCTTCAAAAATAAAAAAAGGAGGACTCCATACTATGGACCAATGGCCAATATGATTTAAATGGCTGATTTCAGTTGCATATCGACGAGTCGAGTGTTTTTTTATGTCTTTTGTCTAGTTTTTGTTGTTTAGTTTCATATTCATATTTTTCATTTAGTTGTTTCTTTAGTTTTTCTCCTATAAAATAAGAATATTTTTAAACGGATTTATTTTTTAAAATTGGATGGTCAAGTTGGCTGGGGCTGTAGAATACACCAAGTGCATCTTAACACAGGAATAATACTCCCCGCCTGTACGAGTTTCCTGGTATGACACCAAACAACGATAGTGAGGCTTCTGTAATGCTGGAGCTTTGGGGAATGCGGAGTATCCCTTTAATGTGATCGCTCCCTGGACACTCTGGCCTTGAATGGTAGGACCTGATTTGGCCCTATTATTTGTCAAATAGAACTGTTTTAAATTTAAACTGTATCCTTATGTTAAACTGTATCCTTATGCTAAACTGTATCCTTATGCTAAACTGAATTGTTTGAAATAGGACAGTTTGATCATTTGACTGTGTGGAAACAAGTGACTGATGTTTGATTGAATTTGAGGTAATACGAAGCAATACTTGAATACATTAAACTGTGTGCAAACAAATGATTAATAGTAAATGGAATTGTTCGTATTAGATAGAAATATGGGAAACTACTTAACTTTGTGCAAAAAATGAGCTCAGGTTCGTTTAAAAATCTTTAATATTTAATATATATGTATAAAAATAATTTAGTATTAAATAACCTACAACGGTTGATTGCCAGAAAACTAAACCAAACCAAACCCTATACATTTAATATATATGTATAAAAATAATTTAGTATTAAATAACCTACAACGGTTGATTGCCAGAAAACTAAACCAAACCAAACCCTATACATTTAATATATATGTATAAAAATAATTTGGCATTCAATAACCTAAAGTGGTTGATGTAGCATAAAACCAAACCAAACCAAATCCTACATATTTAATATATATGTATTAAAAGGATTTGGTATTAAATAACCTTGGCTTAATATACCCTAAAAGAAAACTAAAACCAAAGATTTATTCGAAACATTAAAAAGCAATATGGCACCTGGTCTGGTTGAACCGGGCGATTCACAACCAGATGCAATTTAGTGTCATACCTGTGACATTTTCGGATAGGACATTATCTATCCGCTGGAGATACAATGTGTATTCTACGCCCCACCAACAGTGGGTTTTGATGAGTTCTTTCATCAGAAAGATTAATACAATAACAGGAAATGCATCAAAGTTCTAGCCCTTCACACGACTTTAGGAAATTTTGTAAACTCTCTAACACAAATTGATTTTCTTACTATCAGGCTTTTCATCCGCTTCAGAAGAATTTTTTGTCATCAAATTTATAAAAAGAACAAAATACCTAAGTGTAGGCGATAGTGAAAAAGCACAAATAAACATGAAATCCCCAGTTTGTGTTGAGCAGAGGAAAAACGACATTAAAATCAATTAATATTAAACGAGATACCTAGAGAATTGTTTTATTTTTATTTCACAGTTCCAGTGTGGTAGAATTTGGTAAGAGGAATATAGTTTTTTAATTTTATTTTCCACTAGAAATAATGAAATATTTTAAAGTTTTGGTTTAAAAGGAAATTATATGGTTTAACCTATTCATGTTGTATGGTATTTTTTAATGCCAAAACCTGGGTCTGTCTGTCTGTCTAGCTGGCTGGCTGGCTGTCTCTCTCTCTCTCTCTCACTCTCTCTCTCTCTCTTTCTCTCTCTCTCACACACACACACACACACACACACACATACATATATATATATATATATTTGTAAACAAATAGGTTTTAGGGTAGCATTTTTAAACGAGCCATAGCCCATTTATTAATTTTTCCTAAATTTTCCTAATTTTTCGAGTATTTATATCGCTCACCCATAATTCAATTTGATATTAATAGTTTCTCGTACACAGTGTGGTTGGTTATTTTAATAAAAGAAATATCAACCCGAGTGAGTTATTTAATACTGATTACAGTATATATATATATATATATATATATATATATATATATATATAAATTAATATATATATATATATATATATATGCGCGCGCACACACACACGCGCACGCGTTGAAGTTGAGTTGGGAATAATTTTATTTGAGAATATATACGAAGATTTTTATAAAACTATGTGAATGCTCAATGTATGACGATTGATGTATAAATTTATAAATTTCCAACAGACCTAATTCAAATTATTGAGAAAAAAAAAACTGAACAAACCATTATTTGGCTATGATAAATTTATTTCAGCTAGACATTCCATGAGAGAAATCAACCTTTTCTGATAGGCATCATACGTCTGTAAATATTTTGTAGCTACATTTATTTTCAAAAGGGTTAGAGTTCAATTTTCTGTTAACATGTATTACTACAGAATTCAAATAATTATTTTTGTTATTAACCAATTGTTTGCGCACAGTTTAATTGTTTACAACTATTGATATATTAGCGTAATTGAACCTCAACCACTGACTTCCAGCATCTTTTCAATAAGGGACTTGTTGCCCAAAGAGCAATTTGAAGAATACAGCCGGGACAAGCATATAGAAGCAAGAGCTTAGCATGACCAGACTATTGATCAGATAGGGCCTCTCTGACGACCCGTCTGGCCCAGTACGTATCAGAGTGGAATGTTACACGTTATGTGACCTGTTTGGTTTTAGAATCACGGACTTTTCAACCTCCTGATCACGTCCTTAAGAATTATGGGTTGCCATTCACGGCCAGAAGGTAGTTTCCTTGCGAAGGTCGTATCTTTATAAAGCCCTAGCCGACAATGCGAAGGAAAATTATATTGTCGATATATATATTTATAATCTATTTTATTTGTTTTGTTAACACAAAAAGAGAAAAATATAAATGTTTTAAAATGAATTGGTCAACAAATATTGATTCTTTTAGATTATTCATTTTACACCTACTCGTATTTCTAGTATCCTATCGCGATCGTCAAGGAGAGCTTAATCCCAGACAATGCTAGTAGTGCATGCAGGAGTAAAATAAATCATGTAAACAATAAATATCCTGGTGGACCTATTCAGATATATATATATATATATATATATATATATATATATATATATATATATATATATAAAGAATATTTCTTTCTGGTCGATATTTGCAATAACCAGCCATATAAGAAATAAATAATCTGCATATGTACTAATTTTTAGCAATGATTCAATTTTATTTGAGGGAAAATTCCAGTGATATAAAGAAAAATTATTTGTGCTTATTTTCTTTGGCGAGAAATTGATGAACAGGTTTTAGAAGTTCAGATGCCGTAACATTTCACTATGCGAGCCCAGTTTAAATTCTGAACGAAACTGGTTTCGTTTTCGTGCTAATAGCATTTGTAAAAGGTGTTGTCTTATCTTCTTTCCTCTGCTATGGGAGAGTAACCGTGGTGCAATGGCTAATGTACTGGATTGTGACCTCGTAGTAAGTGAGTTCGAAATCCAGTCACCCTTTTACGTCCACTTTTTGTCTAATACCACTGGGAATCGGATGAACTCCCATATCATCTAAGCTATGGGTTGAATAGTATCATTGCTGTTCCTCTAAAAGGGTGAATTTGACATTAAATAACCAACGAAGCTTAATATGGCATTAAACAAAGAAACCAAAAAACCAAAGAGGTATGGATGATCGGAAGTGCATACCGGACACGGTGGCCTAAGCAGGACAACCTAACTTGTGGAAATAAAATGTTATAGGTGACTCACCTATGACCAGATTAATGGACTTACCCAGGGTAATCAAGACCCAAGCTGGTAGAGCGGGGAGAAACAGTTGTAGTTAGCTCCTTGCCTGTCTTCGTGTACGTTGAACCAACGAAACCCTCCTCAGAGACTTGGATACATTTGTGTGGTACCTCAAATCTCTGTGTGGAGTTATTGATTAATCGACCACTAATAATCAGTCATAACATACAAGTAATAAATTCACTCAATGACTGTTGTGTGATCAGCGGTTTTGCTTCCAACAAAAACCTCTACCCCTGCTTACATGCATGGTTTTGGGATTGATGCATCATTAACACTAATCCAAGGCGCACCAGCAGTATCTTACCATACAACCAAGTTTTGTTGGTTTGTCGTCATTCTGCATTGACGTGATATCCATACTGATAAGTTTATGGCAATTCCATTATAACTATTATTACTAGTTCCAAAACTACATTTAAACTTAATTTAAGCTGGTTTAAGACTCAACTCAATGAAAGATATGAAAAATAAGCAAATAAATGAATTTATTCTAGCAGGTGTTGTCAAAAAAAATCGTGTCTTTGTTCCAGTTTCTTTTTGACTTTAAATAATGTGAGAGAGAATTAAAAATTTTTTATCCCGTTCAGCTGATTGTATAATGTGTATCCTCACGTGAGAATGTCCAGGTTATGTCATTATAATTTTCACAATCAAATGCAGTTCACTGTCAGAACTAGGTTACCTCTCTTTTGGTAAGATCTTATCCCTCTCATTGTATTCTTAGCCCCAACAACAGTCCAAAGCAAACGATTTTCTAGGTTCTCGTCTTCAGCATACCGTGTATAAAATAGTAGACGTCTGCTAAACCGCAAACGCCGACATGCCTTTAGGCGTGTAATAATAATGCAGGAAGGGAACAGGGATTTCCCAGTGAATATAATGGCCATTATGAGAAATTGATAACTTCAGTCAAGGTGAAGGACACAGCGTATATTGATTCATGTTCTGTATGGGATTACATAGTTTCGTGCTCGTCACAATATCCATGCTGACGAATGTCCTTGGCTCAAAATTTATTTAGCTGGTATAAGTGCTTTGATATAGTTCTGACGAATTTCCCTTTGTCCTGAGTACAGAAACAACTGGTTACGTGCTCGTTGTTAGCCTGTGAATGACTCACCAATATGCTCTTGTATTTGATCTTATTAATCCTCAAGTTCTTATCAAATATATATCGGACGAATAAATTTAATATGTCAATGATATTATAAAAATCTTATGAACTTGTACGAGGAGTGAGTGAATGTATTTTTATGGTACCCGATAATCTAACGTTAATTTTGATATTTAGAATAAGGGTTTAGTATTTATGCTTCCCACAAGTTTAATGTTTTAGTTGAGAATTAAGGTCCTATTTACCAACCCCTCCGCTCGGGCAGGATATGACACAAGGTCTATTTTTAAGCGGAGTTTAACAGGTTTGAATTCAGAGTTTTCCTTCTCCTAGACTAGTGGCATCACCAAGGCTGAAGAACCTAGTCTGTCCTACTATTTACCCATAGCTGGAGGGAGAATATTTGGATTCATACCTTTCCCAAGGGTATTAGAGCTATGTGAAATGCAATCAGTCAGGTCCAGGATTTGAACTCGTGTCGCCGTGTTCATTTCCTACGATAACAATTACACCACGGGCACCTCCAAATTTACTAAGCTTTTTGCTTAGATGTGGCACAAGGCCATATGAAAGGGAGACTCGAACTCACTCGTGTAGGTTTGCTAGCCGAGCTTGCTAACCATTACACCACCAGAGGCGCCTAAGAATTAAGGTGGAGTGGGGCATAATATAGGAACATGGAGAAAGTAGTAAATGAAGGAAGATATGCAACAAATGAGTAAAAGATATGAAACGAATGAAACGAGTAAAACGGCGCGGACAAAATGAAAATTTAAAACAAGGTGACGAACCAAAACAAATTTATATTCTACAACAATAAAACTTACATTGATACATAAAAAATATTACTAACTCTACTAACAAAATAATAGTGTGTGTATATGTGTGAGTTCGTGTGTATGTGTGTAACACAACTAAGCTATAAAAGAATTACAAGTTTAAATGTCCTTTTTTTATGATTAGAAACGGGCAGTTTCTCAGAGACTGGAAAGCGTCTCATAGTCATTGTATATGAATGTCTGCGAGGCCCATCTATGGTGTTGCTTTTCTCTCCCGTTGATTCACGCTGAAGGGAGTGTGTTGCTGCAGCGAAAATTTTGGTAAAAGAGAACAAGTGTGTTTGAAGACAACGTATTTATAGAAAATACGCGTCTTGTAGGTGGCTCAAAAACGCTGGACTTGAATTTACGCCCGGACGTAGTTTTAAACATGTCACGTGGTCCTCCTGGCCAATGGTTTCCCGAGAGTGAATAAGTGATCGTCCGCCATCTTTCTAGGAACAAGTGGCATACCGCCCAAAATAATTTATAGGAGTGTAAAGTCCTATAAACTACATTTATTTCGTAAAACGTGTGAGCAAATACATACCCTTACAAAATACTTCTTAACCTAGGAATAATTCATCGATTTGCAATATTGATTTAGTATTTCCTTCTCGCAACTAACAAGATTGCACATGTCGGATATATCATGCTTCATTAGTCAATTGAAACTGTTGACTTCAATAAATAAGGTAAATGTCTAAAATTAGGTTTTATTGAAATGGATGTCAATATATATTTACTTTAATTCTCCACACTCCATGTTCAGTGAGGTTAAGAATATACTGGCAGTATAACCAGCAGAGGGGTAAGATAGCACAAAGTTGTATTTCTTCAGTTTTTGCACACGTGGGAATGAGGAATATATATGTTGTGATCTCGGAAAGGGTCACTAATGAAAACGCAAACACGGATATTAGATAACAGATTATATTACACAAGAAATATAGAGTTACATAGAAAAGGTCAGAAGTCTCGTACTGTTCGTACAACACCGAGTGTGATCCGCTCTTCTGGCAGCGAAATCTCTGTACTAATAACGGTGAGAAGAGTCCATTATAGTCATCGATATTACTCCCATATCCACTCTAACCCGGAGTCCAATATAAGTAAAATAGATCTACGAATTATTTGCCTTGATTAGACTGTGTGCAAATAAAATAACTTCTTAAGAAAAATACAAAAAATATTAATAAGTACGTACAATCCTCTCGATCCCTCAACCTGCTGGCATAGAATAACCTTAGATGGGTAGACATGACATTAATATAAATCACTCAATAAATAAACCGCTCTATCACAAGGTCAATGTTTAAACGAAGAAACCTGTTTTGAAATCAGTTTTCCTGCTAGACTGCTAGCCTAAATAACGTTAAAGTATGAGGACATTTTTAATCACACAACGTCATTATCTACATTATTTCCATATCAAAAAAATATTTTCGTGTAGGAGACTAAAATTTTAATTATTTGATAAAAATATTTAATTTAAAAAATTAGTAAAGTAAGTTAAGTTGGCGACCTTAGTCGAGGGTTACCGGAAGTCTCCCTTTTCTACACCGCAGTGTAGGAGAGGGCGCCTGTCCATTCCCTTGATAGCTCAACTTTACCTTTGATCCAGACTTTATAATGCCGATTGTTATGCAAGGCGGCATCAAGCACAATTTTTTTAAGTTTTTGGTATGACTCGACCTGGGATTGAACCCTGGTCTCCCAGATCGTTGGTGAATACTCTACTCATTTTGCCAATGGTTCGGTTAAAAATACTTAACCATAATCAGTTGATGTTATTAGTATTTATTCGGAAAAATGTCTTTATATATTTTCGGGGTGCCTTAAACTTTAAACACTGATTTCTTTCTTTACAGACAAAACGCCACCGCTTAAAAAACAAGAAACGATCGGATTATGGTTTAATTCATTGTGATTGATACGTTTTCCCGCAAACTCGACGGTTGCGAAAGGCGCCAGAAGTCGACATTTCCTTCTGACCTCCGCCTTTCAGCTGATCCTACATTTTCGCGGTTAGCCAATAATTTCGACTCATTAATCACCTTTACCAATCAATATATTTGTGTGGCGCAATGTAACACAGCGTTAGAAATGGTCACAGTTAGAGAAACAACATATATACAGATTAAAACAGCCGGTTTTTCGCAATCTTTTATTGATAATGTTTCTTGTTCTTGACAAAAAAAGAAATGAAATATATACTCTGGTCTTCGTGTTAGAAAAAATGAGACAAGAAATCATTGAAGTTTTACTAAATCACTCTTCAGGTTTTTTGGTAGGTTATGTTTAAAGAAGATATATTTTTGTTTAAAATAAAAGCTTTAAAAAAATTTTTTTAACAAACTAAACGATCAGTTGAATAATTACATTTTTAATGAACTTAATTTGAAAGAATTAATCAATTATATCATTATAAATCCACGTTTTGGGATTTCTATATCTTCCAAAATATTTTGTCGGTACTGATACTAGTTTAAACATTCCATCTAGAAAATAACAATTGTATTATTTGTCTGGATCACTGAGATTAGGATTAGTAATCTATAGGATTTAGACTATTTAGACTGTTCTACTCATTTTTGTTTTCATATACGCCACGTTTCGGCTGATGATTTCTTTGGGCTTCTTCAATTGTTTTTTCGTTGAACTTGATAACCTATTTGTCGAAATTGCTATGATGGCGAGTAATCTTGCTCGTTTATTCAAACTCACATCACTGAATAAATATTTCGTTGCTGGAAAGTTGTGAAAAACACTAAGAGTCTGTGTCTTGATCTTGTATTCCTACTCTGTAATGTAAAACTAGCAACATCTGGTGGCATTATAAGATATTATTAAGGAGTTCTGGGCTTCAGGTTCAATCCTGACGACAGGCGATGAGAAAAAGGATTATTTAACATGGCTTAACATTTGTTCTCGGCTAGGGTTAACATAATTAGAACATTTTAGTCTCTTCGATTAAGTAAATAGTTCGGTTCGAAGTTATGTGAAAGTTCCTAAATTCGACATGAAGGAACCCGAGTTTGATAAGTAGGTTCTCGAGTTCCACAAAAAAGGAACTGAAGAAAACTAATGGACACATCATTAGAAACTTGTTTATATAACAATAGTTTTGTGGAAAATAATCCAAATACTCAAAATAATATAAAATGTCAGTTGTTCTTTTAAAGCAACAACGAGTTGCTTTGATTTAATGGTTATCATCGAATGAAACTGGCAAGGCAAATGGAGTTCAAATCCTGAATGAGTCTGCTTGCGTGTCACATAACGCTAATACTCTTCGGAAAGGTATGAATACAAGTACTCACCCTCCAGCTATGGATAAATTGAAGGACAGACTGGCTTCTTTAACCTAGGTTCAGCAACCAGTCCAGGATGAGGAAAACTCTGAATTCAAACCCGTTGAACTCCCGTTAAAACTGACCTTATATTGTATCATGTGGGTAAATACATACGTACAGAATAAAACAAGGTTAATGTTATTCTGAACTTTTTCTATTCATTTGGTAATTCCTGAACAATGACTTAAACTCAACATGAAATTATTTACAAATCTTAGGTTCTCTTTCACTTTCACTTTCACTTATTAAATTTAAGAGGACCATGATCTGTGAATTAAAATAAAGTATCTCTATTTTCAAATTCTTAAGTATCTTCTTCTAATACGTCAGGTTGAAATTCCATTACTTATACATCCGCAGAAAGTTCAGCGTACAAGTTAAATTTTTTATGGCGTTTTATTCATGAATTTTACCAAAACATTATTAGAAGTATTATTAGAAGTAATCATGGTGTTGGAAGCATTTACGAGAAAATATCACGCACACAAACACATACATACTTTCATGCACACATTATATAAACACACACACACACACACACACACACACACACACACACACACACACACACACACACACACACACACACACATATATATATATATATATATATATGTATATATATTGTACTCCTATGGACCCCCGCATATGGCCAAGCAAAAGCAGGACGACCAGCTTGAACATACATACAGCAGCTATGTGAGGATACGGGATGTAGCCCTGAAGACCTGCCAGAAGCGATCAATGATAGGGATAAGTGGCGAGAGAGTATCAGGGTTATCTGTGCTCGAAGCACGACATGATGATATATATATATATATATATATGTGTGTGTGTGTGTGTGTGTGTGTGTGTGTGTGTATTGTTTGCAAAATATAATAATATCAAACACCAATATTTGTTACAGCAATTCTCAACATTGGTGATGTTGTATGATTACACAATGTTTAGACTGTACGCAAAGGTTACTTTTTTTTTTTTTAGATTGCTGAAGATTTTGGTAAGAAAGGCCACCTTTTGAAGGAATTGATAACAAAAACGTGCTAAACATTCTCTTAATATCAAACCACTGATTTTGAATTCAAAGTTTTACTTTTACCATAACGAAAGTTAATGATCCAGTATGCCCAACTATTTATACATTGTTGTAAAAGAAAAGAAAATGATTCATACCTATTCCAAACTTATCGCGCACATTTTCAACGACGATAGTTATTATGAAAAGTGCGTCTCCGAATATTACTGAACCACACAATACCAAAGGCGAAATCGATAGATATGACTGATTGATTTTAACCACATTTCAACCCACCTAGGGTCATTTTATGCCAAGGGATTATGGAATTGCGTCGATTGCACACATATATTTATATTTTTTGTGTTGTTTTCTTTTTAAATATTTTTTTAACTCACATTTATAATATCCGGTATTTCAATCAAATACTAAAAGTTGCACATTGTTTAGAGTTTTTTTATGTAGTCCTATATAATTCAATGATTATGTTTCTAGTAACTATTTCTATTTAAAAAGCAATTTGCTGAGCCAAAATTATATGGTTTAGCTAATAATAATGTAAAGTTGGCGACTGTAGTCAAGGGCGACCCGAAGGCTCCCTTTTCAATAGCTACTACACCGAGGGATATGGGGAGGGCAGAACTCCTTTCCCTGGATTGCTCCACTTTACCCTAGATACGTGCCTTATAATGCTGAGTGTTAAGCAATAATGAACCATTTTTTAAAAAAGTCTTTGGTATGATTTGACCTGGGATTGAACCCCGGTCTCCCGGACCATTGGCGAACACTCTACCCCCTGGGCCAATGAGCCGGATTTAACTAATAATAATCCTTAGTAAACAATTATAGCACCGACCAACTCGTCTTTATACAAATAATTTTCAGTGATATGGCATCAAGTGTTCCTACATAATACGAACGATTCTAAGTTGATCATTTTGGTCCATAGATGGTAGTCTAATAGGTATTACCACACCGGTCCGAGTGAACCTAGGTGTAATAGCAATAAAAACGGTACTGCACAATTCACAGAGTTTAGGAACTAGAACCTCACAATCTATTGCAGTTTAATATGATACCCAGTACACTCATATTGTCGGCGGTAATCTAACACCTCAACAGAATATACACTCAACGAATTCTCAGTCCTATAAACAGAGCAGTATAGATATGAAGTAACATTAGGTTAGCTTGACATAGAGATATAAAAGATGTATATCAAATTAGGATAGAATTCTATTCACTGGGAACAACTTATCACACTACCTTACTTGATATCAGTATTTGCCACATGAACATTTCTGACTAAAAAATTTAATGTGGCTTCTTGTAGAAAAAAGAAATTAAAGTTTGCTCCAGGCGGGAAAAAAATGTAAGTCTATAAATTATTCTCAACTCCATATTTGCTAAATGACATTGAGTCGATATCATTGTTGCAACTTTGCCAAAGCAAGCCAATTCATACCTTGCTTGAGATGTTGAGAGAAGGAAAGATATTACGGAGGAAAGAAAGTAAAAAACCAAAAATAAAACAAAAACACTAAGAAAAAAAACATTCATAAAAACAAATAATGGCTCCATTGAAAACATGTGATTCGTAATTTTATTAAATCATTTATTACAATTCGAAAAAAAAAGCCCCTGAGAAAAAAATGTATAAAACACAAATATACTGAGATGAATTGATAAAGAATGTAATTATTAAAACGGCCTTAGCAATGTCATTTGTCGCGAAGTAAAAGAAATGTTTCCAGTATAATTTAATGTGTTTTAGATTATTTGAGCATCGTCGGCGCTTTTATTAAGATCTTTGTTATCTTATTGAAAGGTTTTGATTTCTAGTCTTTTTTACAGCAGAAACATGCAAGATATTTGAACCGAAATACACTAGTATTAATGATAGCTTGGTATTCAGATTTCATGCCGTATCATTCCTTGTTGTTGATTTAAAGCCTTAACTTGTTTATATATATATATATATATATATATATATATATATATATATATATATATATGATGGTGGTCTCCTCGTTTTCGAGCGTGACCACCTCCTTTGTCTCATATTCTCTCTCCCCCTACTCCCCCTTAAATTGTATGTGTTCATAGGTGACTTTTCAGGCCAGCCAAACTGCGACAGATTTTGCCGCAGAATTGGCACAACCGTTCAGCTTTGTTTGCAGTGACATTATTTGGGTGCAAAATAGATTTTGCACATATACGCAAATGTTTTTTGAGACCAGCAAGAGATAGGCACAATTTTCCTCATATGTCACAGTTACCCTGGTGACTTTGTGGACCCGGTGCTGGACCCTGTTCGCATTTGCGAATCAGACGTTCGTAAGCGCTGTACTGCATACGGCTATTCTCAAAGGATTCTATGCTTTCGTGAATCAGTTTCCTCCACTAACTTCTATCTAAAGCCTTTTTTTCCCATTGGCCCACAGATAGTCCAGACTGCTTCAGATAATATATATATATATATAAGCCAAATACTTTTTTCCATAAATGTAAACATGGAATTGTTTGGAATTAGTTTACTAAAGACATTATTTTAATCTCGCTAAAAATATTCATTTTGAGGCTATCAAAATCAAAGCAAATCAAACAGAGTGCCCCAGACTTGAACCGTAGTCTGTCATTGAATTTTTGGTTGCAAAGAATTGCAAAACTTGCGATATTTACTGAAGATTGTTTGTTTGCTTGTTTTGTTTTACGGCATATCAACCTCATCGGTCATTTAATGCCGAATCAAGTTAAAGAAAATAAGTCTGAAAAGAAATTCAAAGGAGAGGTCTTAGGAATTAATGATAAACTTTAGATAATTAGTTGGTTATCTGTTGTTTTTTAGGAGTTTATTTGTGGGGAATCATGATCATTTACAGAAGAATATATCGTGTGTACAGAGAAAAGTGTTTCAACGTGAGTTTGCCACGACGAACCTGTGATAAAAAGACTATTCATCCAGTGGAAACTCCCCAACTCTCCGGTATAGAAAAAGTGCGTGCGCAGGAGTCATTTACGTAGGTCATGCTGATTGTATTCTTTGACGTGAAAGTAACCATCAAAGTTGATTTCCTCGTCAAAGGTGTGGCTGTAAACAGAGTTTTTTTATTGTCTACTCCTTAGACAAAAATCACTTCATTTATTGAAGGTTCCTGGTATTATCTATTCTAGCGAAGAAAAGTTTCGGCTTAATTGTTTGAGTAATATATCAAGTATTAAGAACAGTGGTGGAAGAGTGGTATTGTAGATTTAGAATCTAATTACGGTTTAGTAATGACATATATATTAACCCGAGAAATAATCGCACAGAAGGACTATTCAATCAACAGTACAAAAATAATGAACCTCCTTAACGCCTTGCATCTTTCATTATTCTGCATTCCTCATATAGATATCAATATATTTGTTTCATGGTCATTGCTTTTATTTAGTTAATCCGTTGAGATTATGATTAATTTAGAGTAGGTTTTTTTTTATTTTATCCCTGAGGAATAGTTGTTTTTAATTGCTACTTACTTAAGTTGTCATTTCAAGAAAAGCGAAGGAGAGCGGGATCGTGTATGATAATGAACAATAAACTCTCCTGAAAATACAAGAGAAAATTCGTCGTTATCTATCTATCTATCTATCTACGTCGTTGTCTCCCCCTCCAGCGAAATGCTATTTCATATGTGATTCTATGTGAAAAAATATTGATCCTCTTTTTATCTTCTAAATTTGTTTGCCAAGTCCCGAGCTAGGTCGAAATTTTGAATTCGACATTTCTTATCTAAGATGAATTGCCCTGCCCCAATTACGGTTTTCTGTCGAATCATATACCAAAACATACGACGTCATTGTGAGTTATATTGGAGAAGCCAATGCAGTGACCAATTATCAGAAAAACTCGTGCGTAAAATAAATAAGTTTTCTTGAAACAAACGGAGGCATACCCTTGGAGGGTATGTTTATTGTCCATCGAAGAAGCCTGGGGTTGGGAGAAAACCGATTAAAAAATTACCCTTAGTCGGTAGAGTTGGCGCGGGTAATAATATTTTTTTCACATAATCGAAAATCTCATGTTAGCTTCCTCTAATGACACCTTGATGTCGCTGACATAATTCTCTAAATGTAATATAATGGCCGAGGGATTTTGTTTTATGCCTTTGGGTTTTGTTAGGTGTGAGAACATTTCGGCTCAGTGCAAGGGTTACTTAGGTGCAACATTAACGTAGGTGTCCACGCGGACGTGTCACTCAAAGATGTCACAATAGCCCAGATGGGAAACGGGGCTAGCGAGTGCGAATATCGTCACGCACCGGAAACGCGCGGAGGATTTTGGGAGATTTAAAAATGTCAGGGTTGAGTCCTGCCTCGGGAGAAGACCGTTGGCTTTCGCTTGTTCGCGGAGGCCTTGGGCCGGTGTCGCACGAGATGTGGGGGGGCAGATGAAAAAGCCAGAATAGAAAGAATGTGTATCTCTCTCCTTATGTGGAAGAACCTTTAAACTCAAACGTAATAAAAAAGTTTCGTACCTAAACTAAGAAGTCGTGAGTGTTTTTCGTGTTTCGAGATTCCTATAATCTATGTATATATATACACACACACACATATATATATATATATATATATAAAAACATTCCATGTCCATTTTGCATATCCCTATCTGGCTATGGTACATAAAGAGAAGAGACCCTGTTTTTTTTAGGATTTAAATATATTTTAATCGTTTTATTATAAATATTTATGACTATTAAAACAATATGTTTATTTTGTACCAACCACAGCATATATATATATATATATATATATATATGTAAATGCTATAAGAAAATTTAAGGAAATTTGAGAAAACTACGAGACTTGTATTTAACCGATTTTCACCAAGTCAGGATTTGTGATTAGTTCATTTTACAGTTGGGAGAAATGGTTGTTCCTTTCAAGAATCTCTTTTAGTAGCTAAGTGATAAACTCTGTCCTGATCCATCATGTGACTCATGGTCTTTTTATAATTTGTTTGGCTTAGTTTGGTTTGGTTTTATGGCATATCAACCATTGTAGGTTATTTAATGCCAAATACATTTTTAAACATATAAACCGTTCTATTTCAAACAATTTAGCTTACTATAAGTGCACTTTTTAATTCTATTTGACACATAGACAGTACCCAATCAGGTGCTATGACTCCGGGTCGCAGTGGACCTGGGGCGATGGCAATAAAAGAGTACTCGGCATTCCTCAAAGTTAACTGCATTACTGGAGCAGATTTTTACTGTCATATCCAAGACACTCGTTGGGGCAGTTTTACCCTCCGCAGAGATGCAGTCCGTGTATTCTACAGTCTCTGCCGACTAGGCCGTCATTTTATAATGGGAACTCATGCACAAATTGAAACTCATGCATAGCTATTTAAAAAAAAAAAAAAATTGATTCTTTCGGCATTCCCCATAATGTGGTGCCTCAGACACCAACTTATTCACTCAGGTCTGCCAAAGACAGATAGCCGGGTAGAATCCCCCTCTAAGACTTCTTAATTGTTGTTTGCACAACAAATTTATTGGTTTGGGTATTTAGACGACTTCCTTCAGGATTTGACAGGAGGTCATTTTATTGTGGGGTGCCACACAAATCGAGACTTATGTGTGGCTATTATAAAAAGCTCTTAGTCCTCTCAGCATTCCTATTTTTGGTTGCCTCAGGTGACAAGCAAAAAACTCACACCAACCTGGTATTTCTTGGGTGAAGGCCTGCGAGACCATGTAGTTATTGGTTTGACCAAAGTAATTATTGATTTGGTGATTTAAGTGACGCCCTGTCAAGCCTTTATGTGACACATAGTCATTTTATGAAGGGAAGCAACCCACAAATGGAAACACGTGTGGCTATCTTAAGAATCGCTTGGTTCATTTGGTATTCCCAATAGTGGGGCGTTTGAAGTGGCAAAAAATGAATTCAGTGCTGAAAAGCAGGATTTGCTTGTGAGGAAACCCCCCTAAGATGATGTAATTCTTGGTTTGTCAGTTGTCTAAAACAGTGTAGTGTATTTATAGAGAAAACAAACCAGGATCGGTAATCCGGTTGTCTTTAACAGTTTTTATGCACTGATATTGATGCAGTAATCATAAAGTAAATCTCGTACTTATTCTACCAAGAACCCCACCACCAGAACCGCATAAAACGTCATTCATATTCACAAGTTATTTTTTGGAAGATACTTTTCGTAATTGGGTTGTATCATTCTTAAGTCAGTATAAGGCTTCTTGTCTGCTCGCAATCATCTACACGCTGCAATGAATATACAGGTTACTTCTTTTCAAAATATCAAAACAGAATATTGTTGGTTAGACAAATGTGTGGTAACAGAAGAATATTATTCAGGAACATTTCGATGAACTTTCACCGCCGGCTTATGAATATTTGTGCGCACACATACGTGCAATGGAGATATGGCCATACAGCACACATATAGACGATACATTAGCGGCGACCAATCATCGTAGTCGTATTTGTTGATGCACAGAGTCCAGTTGCCAAGTAAACGTCATTTCGTACGTACTACTAATTCTCCAGTCTGACAACAACCAACAATGCTGACCTCAGCCAAACCAATAACAACCTCTTGATACTTGTATATATAGAAAGGTATGTTAAGGTAAAAACTTTTACAAGTACTACTACTATGACTACAACTATGAAATGTTATTACATTTTGTCAAGGTGGTGCTGGTAATGATTAGTTGAGATTGGTTCTTTTTTAGAAATAAATACATCTATGTTAGAAAACCAGTGAAGACTGATATAATAGCCATAGCAATTAAGAAACGGGATTGGGTTTTGAGAGATTTTGAAATATTCTCCCTGTAATGTTAGGATGATTACAATGAAGGAGGTTTATATCTTATCGGAGAGTTACCGGACATTGGTATAATGGTTAGAGTGTTCGCCAATGGCCCGTGAGACCTGGGTTCAATCTCCAGGTCTAGTCATACCAAAGACTCAAAAATGGTACTTGATGCCTCCTTGCTTAAAACTCAGCATTATGAGGTACTGATCAAAGGTAAAGTAGAGAATTCCTGGGAAAGGAGTAGCGCCTTCCCTAATAATTTGTTGTAATAGCTATCGAAAAGGGAGCCTTCGGGTCACCCTCGACAATGGTCGACAATGGTCAATATTTTTCCGGGGGTTATTGTAATACATGCGTTAAGATTGCTTTATATAAAAAGAAATAAAAAAGATGACTCGACTAACCGAATGAATTTTAACCGAACTCCAATAAAGAGATGAATGAATAAATAAAATCTGCTGTCTGCTTAAACAGACGAAGTAAATTTTTTAAAATCCCAGATAATTGGTGATACTCAGTTAAGGGGGTCGTTTAAAGTCACGCAGACGATCATGTTAAAAGAATTGTAAGTATTTTTCTGGACAGCTCGGAGGCGAGGCGTCCATCAAAGGGTTCCTTTGAAGTCCATGCAAATCGTTTGGGTACATTTACTCCAAGGATTTTCAGTTTTAAGAAAATCAAAAAGGGGGGATATATTTAATATCAAAGAAAATATGCATCTCAGTGTTAAATATGTCAGGAACATAATTTGCAAACTAGAAGGAAGAGAGGATGATTAATGCACTTTGTTTGCATATATATATATATATATATATATATATATATATATATATATATATATATATGCAAACAAAGTACCGTACAATAATAAAAATAGAAAAAAACTAGATTTCCTTGCTTTTGTGCCAGTTAATTTAACATGGCGAGCAAGAGAGCTTTTATTCATTTTGGAATTAGGATCATGATTACTGGTAAAGAAAAATAGGAGTTAGTTAGTTTCTTTGTTTAATGGCATATCAACTCTTTGTAGGTCATTTAATGCCAAAGCCATTCTCTTAGAAGAACAGTAGTAGTACTATTTAACCCATAGCTGGGAGGATAAGGGGTTTCATACCTTTTCCAAGGGTATTTGCCCAAAAGTGAACGTAATAGCACGACTGGAGTACGAACTCGCGTACTACAATTCCGCAATCCATCGCTTTAACCATCACAGCACGACGACACCCCCAGAAAGATAGGAGCGAACGTGAATTCGACTACTCTTCTCAGAAAATATAGTTGAAAGAACGGAGAAGCATTGACCTTTGACCACACGTAATTGATCAGATAGGTTAGCTGCAATAGTGCCTTCAAACGATTTGCCATCTCCGACTCATTAGTCTGGTGCTGAAACCCCCAAACACTATCCCCAACCCACACACCACACAGCCATTGGTGACCGCAACCGCTTCGTCACATATATTGTTTGAACATCCTGCAGCCAAGATACTAGGGGAAACCTAAAGACAGAAAATGAATCTTTTTAATAGCAGCTCCAAATAATGGCATAAGTACTACTGTCTGATCAAAATTGATGATATGCAGACGAATAGCAAGAAAAAATAATGTGGTGTCAACGATGAAACATCTCATTGCATTATATGCAAAAGTAGAAACTGTCACGTGGGTAAAACAAGACTAGTAATGAGTGATTTGGAAAGCTAATCAATTAGGAAATGTACAAGAGACTAAACTTTTATCATGTAGACAAAATTATACATATAATCACAAACGCCTCCACACGAACTAAATTAATTTTAAGCGAAATTTAGTAGATTTGGCTTCTGAGTTTTCCTTCTCTTTGATTAGTTGCCATACCAAGGTTTAAGAGGTCAGTCTGCCCTACTGTTCTTAAATAGCTGCAAGGAGAGAATAATTGGATTCAGAATCTCCCAAATATATCGGTATGTGAAATGCGAGCAGTCTCGTCAAGGAACTGATTTTTGTCCCAGAGATTCACAGAATGAAAATAAAAGAAAGCAAAATGATAGATAAATATATACATATTGCCAGTGAGTGGGGAAAAAAACTGTGGAACCTGAAAGTGAGAATTCTACCAATTATAATAGGTTCCCATAAAAATGTCCCGGTAAAGAATTTCACGGATCAAAGTAGAATCTAGAAGATCCAGAGCACTTCGCTGTTAAAATCAGCTTGAATACGTTGAAGGGTTTTGGAGATCTGACGAAACATGGTGTAATCGGATTTCTTTGTGAAATGGTATATAAACCTATGAGTGTTACGTAAAATTAAATCCAGCTTTATAGGAGAAATCTAGAGGTACTGTAATTGAATGGACCTTTAAAGAATATTCGAAATTCAAAATAATAACAGGCGACACTATTATTCAGATATGATAAAGTCTTTATATAGACTGTTTACATTTTCATAGCACTCCGATGCAAACACGAGGAGAGAGGAAGACGTAGTAAGTGTTTATGAACGTATCTTGCTTGCAGCTGCAAAAGGCACCCTACCCACGACCTTACAGATTCACACCAACGTCTTACCCAACTTCTCTCTTTGGATTCCAAAACGCATCTCCCCAATGAATCCATTTTTTCTAATATGGTAACTCTTGAATTATTGCATCAGCATGTGTCATTAATTTTAATTTCCCAACACTTGTCGACAAGCCTTGATTTTTTAATTATCCATATCCTGTCTTCACTAACATTATTTTGACTTGGGATGTTAAACCTGGTCAAAACTTGTGCACGCATTTGACATTTGCAAGGAACTACACTTACATTCAAAGTCCTTAGTTAACTTATAATTTCATCAAATAAATAAGATAATTGATATAATTAATTTACCATCGCAATTATTTTACAGTATTACTTAACTCAAATTTGGAGATAAGGTAGTTCATATCTTTCGTTCGAGTAATTGTCTGAAAACAAATGTTATAGCGAGACTGGAGTTCGAACTCGTTTATTGATGTCTTTCCGTGAAAATCCTCAGTTAGAACTAGTGTAAAAAACTTGCAGGATAAAGTGATGATATTAATAATCACACACACACACACACACACACACACACACACACACATATATATATATATATATATATACGAACAGCGAAAAAATATCCACAAACTGAACATTAAAGAAAAAAAAATTAAAGATTTGAATGAAGACTTTTGCGCTCCAGAGTATCTTAAATAATACAATGATGATAGTGGTAATGACAATGGTGATTGTGATGATGCCTCGACCAATGCTATAAAAATGAATGCGAATACCATTTACGAAATTGTGTAAGTGAAGAATCCTCTTATTCTCCACACTTATATTCACATATTTTTTTCTTTAACTAAAAGCTCATCTCAAGTGTAAGATTTGTGGACACTGATGTCATTTAAACAGACCAGCCTGACCAACCTCAAACCAATTATAAAGAATTTATCAGAAGTGATATAACTAATGAAACATTTGATAAAATAACTCGGTCGAATGCCACGGAAACTATTCTGAAGGAGATTTAAGTTACATTGGTACTTCACTTTTATCATAGTTAACATAGCTTCATGCTCGAGATTGTTTTTAACATATTGCGGATATATATATATATATATATATATATATATATATATATATATATATATATATATAAGTTAGCAGAATGTAGGTGAGGTCGACCCGAAGAATCTTTTTTGAATAACTACTACACCAAAATGTAAGGGAGTGTGCTTCTCCTTTCCCTAGATTGCTCCACCTATTTCTAATCCGTACTTTATATATCTGAGTGTTAAGTAGGGAGACAACAAGTACCATAGGTCTTTAGTATGACTCGACCTGGGTTTAAAACCCGGCCTTCCGGACCATTGGCGAACTCACAAACCATTATATATATATATATATATATATATATATATATATATGAGTAGTGTTGAATTGTGTGGGGATAATACTTTTAGTACAAAAAAAATTATTAGATTAAATTTTAATCAGTTTTCGGTATGTGCTTTCAATATGTTGATGCCATTTAAAATGTCAGTGTTACTATTTACTAACCCCTCCGCTCGGGCAGCATATGACACAAGGTCAATTTTTAAGCGGAGTTTAACAGGTTTTGAATTCAGAGTTTTCCTTCTCCTAGACTAGTTGCCTCACCAAGGCTGAAGAACCTAGTCCGTCCTACTATTTACCCATAGCTGGAGGGAGAATAAGGGGGTTCATACCTTTCCCAAGGGTATTTGCCCAAAAGTGAACGTAATAGCGCGACTGGAGTACGAACTCGCGTACTACGATTCCGCAGTTCATCGCTTTAACCATTACACCACGAGGACAGTGTTAATGTAATTTTTACAATTTATATTAGTCATCTGATTAATAATGGATAGGGTAGGAGGTAGGACGCTGGCTTTAATCATAGTTATAAACATATTTTCTCCAACCGACTAAATGAATAATAACTTGATTTTCTCGATGATCTTTAATTATACATATGTGGACGAAGTTTAATTGAAATTTTTATTAACCTTTTACGTAGCGGAGATATGTATAAAATATACGTTCACGACCCAACAAACAGGTTAAAAACAAGTCCCTGCATTCTGCAAAGCTACAGCCAAAAAGTATTTTTGGTCTCTGCATACGGACGGCTGGATCATGGACTGTGGACCTCAACTGTTCTATGTGCTGAAGGAGAAGAAGTGTATGGAAATGACCTGAGCTAGAGAAGCTATTGTTTGAGTGTACCTTCCACGTCATAGGAATAACAATATCCGTGATTGTCATGATGTTTTTATATACGACAGGAGGAATGATGTAATTGGTTGGTGGATTTTAATATGATAGTATCTTTACTTATGTCGTGATTTAACTGTAGACACGGTTCATCTTGCAGATTAGTCTGACAAATAATCCAATATTAACAAGTGTGAAGTCTAAAAAGATTTTGAAAGGTTTTACATTAGACTCTTAACAAACAAGATTCTTCCTCCCGCAAAAATGTTGGTTTGAAATCCCTCACCCCACTTACAGAAACAGTCTGAAAATGAACATTAAATAATGTGGGTGATTAAAAAGTATTTGTCTTCTATTTTTCCTCAGCCAGGTCAAAACGTCAATCAATGACATTCAAACTCTACTCAAGATTAAGCTAGTTGACATCTCCGAAAATTTAACCATTCTTTATATAACATAACATTACAAACAACATGATATTTCAAACAAAGCTATAAATTTGTAGTTTAATAGCAAAACGGTACAACTATATTTCATCGCATGAATTTTATAAAATTGCAAAGAATCTTTTTGAAAACACTATACCAAACTTTTATTCGAAAAATATTCAGAAAATAAATAAAGGGAGAACGAAAATAAAAAAAACAGACTGTTCTATACATTATCAATTTGAGTACATCGTTCTTCACTTAGGTCAGTTTATATCGCAATGAAGAGGTACTCTATATTCTCCAAACTTCCAGGACTGGAGCTTTCCCATGAGATGCAGTTTAGTTTCATACTGAGGACTCTCATTGGGGTCTGAGTAACTCCACTGTAGAGGTGCAGGCGGTGTATTCTACCGCCTAGCAGACAGGGCAAGTGTGCAGTTGCAGAGAACTGCGTGTAACTTTCAGAGGGAGTCAATACTGATTCACTGGTTAAATTAAGCTTTCGCGAAAAGAATTATAATCTGGGTCAGGTGATAGATTGGATATACGAACAGAATAACGGTATAAAAATGTCAGACATTGAATTTAAGTTTTACTTTGACCTACCTAGTCACCAAATATTACTGCCATTTGATGATTAGTTTACTCATTTGCTGTACACGTATAAACGATCCAGGTTTATTTTAGAAATTTTCCTCATACAAAATATGTGTCAAGTGTTCTAACAACATCAGCAAACATGTTGAGATGTGAAACAGCCAGAACTTTTACTTTAACCAAATAAGTGTTAGTGTCCCATATATATATATATATATATATATATATATATATATATATATATATATATATATATATATATATATATACGAACCCCTCTGTGCGAGCAGAATGCTACATAAGATCATTTTTTTAAAGCGGTGTTTAATTGTCTTTAATTTACCCATAACTGGAGAGAGAATAGCTGAATCTATTCCTTTTTCAAAGGCATTAGTACAATGTGAAATGAAAGCAACCTCCTCAAAGATTTAAACTAGTATTGCAGTGTCCATTTCCAACGATGATTACAATTGCACCACGGACAGCTACCCATGCACTGGAGTGAAAATATCCTATTTACATATCCAAGTCTACTATCTCTATTTTGATAATAGCTGGAAATTGGTTTGATTTAGCTTGGGTTCTTTGTCTAACGATATATCAACCCCCGAGGGTTATTCAATGCAAAAGTTCCTTGTAAAAAGACAATATCAACTGGAGGCTTCATATATTCACTGTAGCAATCAACTACATGGACTCCACTCTTTGGAAGGGATGAAGTTTCAACCTAGAATCGAATGACCTCAAAACTGCATCACTAATCAGATTAATTGATTGTAGCAAGGGTCAATTAGTACAGCCCATGTTAGAAGATCTGGTCTCACCATTCCTACAAAACGTTTCTTCCTTTAAGTCAATCTATTAATTAATCTAACTACAAATCAGAGACAAAAATCTATTTTATTTGATTGCCACTCTTTCTAAGTTCATGGAACATGCCTAAAATAATTTATATTTATCTATTTTAATTGATAATCAGGATTTCTCTCATTATAAATTAGAGGAACACATTGTGGAATTACTAAAGCATGAAGAAAAGCTGACGGAATCACAATTGAAGTTACTTACGTAAGAGAATCTTATTGTCTAACAGTGAAGAGTGATCTCTTTCTGTGGAACTTAATGAAAATCGACTTTATTTCTTTTCAGTATTTGAGAAAGCTTTGCCAGGAAAACTCGAGCATTTTATTTTTCCTGGATTAAATATAACAGAAGAAACTTTTGTTCATAGCTGTAAATCCAGATTTCTTTTTTTACTATGACAGTAGATAATTATTGGCACTTTTAAATGGAGTAGTTGGAAAGGATAATCGGATGAGAGATTAGTAAACACAATAAACCTTTCTTCAGTTCAACCGAGCCAACAAGATTATAACGGAATCAACCAATCCTTTATCACCTAGACAAACAGAGAAATAATGTTTAATGTAATATATATTCAATAATACTAAACTTGAAGAACATTTAATTAATCTAATGCAGAATGTCGGCAATTTTTATTTATTTGTTATTCGTATATTGACATTTGCCATTCAATTCATTCAATAACACCAGTCACTTTCTTAATTAATACACTGATTACTATAAACAGAAGTGGGGATATTTCATGCAAAAGTAAAATTGAATATTTTCATTAAAATTATTTTTCAATTTAATTCCTAGATTGTAATTAAAAGATTAAATCTTAGTCATATTTGGGTTTCATTTATTCCACTCATTTCTGAAAATAACTTTCATTTTCTGTCTGAAATGAACAAACTGTTCATCTCTCCTTTGTAATTCTAGGTTAGTTCATAGGCTGAACTTAATTATTTCGACTATAGCAAACATTTCAATTTCTCGCTCTGATATGGGATTATAATTTTACTCAATGATTTATGTTTGATCTTTTCATCCTAAAGTTAAGGTGTGAAACATGAGAGAATTTTGCAGACAGCGCTTTAATTATCACGTGATATACTCAGGTATTAATTAGAATATTCTAATATTTTATAAGAATGCAAACCTATTATTTAAACAAGATCAAAATCGGTATAAGTTTTCACAATGTGGCAATGATCTTTTTCATCAATATGATTTTAAACGTATTTTTTACAACCCCTCACACACATATTTCGTGTGTGTGTGTGTGTGTGTGTGTGTGTGTGTGTGTGTGTGTGTGTGTGTGTGTGTGTGTGTGAGATTGTAATATATACTGTCCACGTTATTTCTACCTTCCGTTTTAAGTGAAAAAAACATGAAGGAACCCGAACTATATTTTAATGTGCAGCTGGTTGTTTTCATCAATGAGAATGCAGAATAATATTTAATGTTTCCTAATAGGAAGTGACATCTCATATAAAACCATTGATTCAAGTAATTGATAGAAAGAGGACCATTAGAACGTGTATATCAAATAATAAGAAAAGATTTTTAAAAGAAATAATGTCATTAGATTAAATGGAAGGTCTTCAGTGTGTTTATATCCTTGACAGTGATCAAGAAAAATAAATCTGACAAATCAAATTAAAAAGCATTCGGTTCAGAATTTTGCTTAAAGTTAGATTTTCTTTTCCAGTATTTTTAAAAATCAAAACTTCTGCGTCGTGTAATTTAATCGAATCAATCTCTCAATGATTCTCTCGTTTGTACAATACATGGAATTGTATAGGAATCACTAAATATTAACGTAAGTGATATTAATAATTCTCAATTTGACATTAGATTTTGATATCAAATATTTCATCAGGGTCAATAGATAGTTTACGTAAAACATTGGTAAGCAATTTTTTCAACTTTTACAACAATTGTGAGGGCAATCATAGTTAAGTCATTGCGCTAGAATAAAACAATAGAGACCAAAATAACGTGTATTAATATATCATAAATTATTGTAAAAAATATGTATATTGTAAAATGGTTAATATATATATATATATATATATATATATATATATATATATATATATATATATATATATATATATATATATGTCATCATGTGCTGCTAACACGGATATCCCTGACCCTCTCACACTACTTCTACCTATCATTCATCGTCTCTGGCAGGTCTTCAGGGCTATATCCCGTATCCTCACATAGCTGCTGAATGTATGTTCGTGCTGGTCGTCCTGCTTTTGCCCGGCCATATGTTGGGTTCCATCGGAATACATCCCTTATGAGCTCGTCCCTGCTTCTCCAGCTGTGTCCTGCATGTCTGGTTCGTCTAACTTGGATAGCTTTCGTGATGGGAGGCAGATGGCCGTATAGTTGGTGCCTTGTGGGGTGTTGCCGCCAGGACTTATTCAATATTGCTAACAGCATTCTTGTGTAATTGCCGACTAGCTTCTTCTCCAGCCGTTTAGTTAGTGTCTAAGTAGTGCAGCCATACATCAGTATCGATACGACCGCCGCCTAGAAGAAACTGCGTTTCATTTTATCGTCAGGTCTAATTTCCATATGATCGAGAGCCTATCGATAGCTGTCCATGCCATCGTTAGCCGCGTGTCGATGTATTTTTCGGTTGATGAGACGCTTCTTCCTCCGTAGGTGAATTTGTCTACTCGTTTCAGAGGGGTTCCGTCTAATGTGGTGATGTCGTCTGTTTGGTTATAGCACATATATTCCGTTTTGTGTGCATTGACATGGAGGCCAATGCCAGCGGCAGCTCGTTCCAAACTATGCTGTAGTGTTTCGGCTTGATTGGGTGTATTTTCCAGTATCGCTATATCATCCGCTTAGTCGGCGTCGGTAATTGTTTTTGCCGGGTACTTTCTGCTTCTTTTCTTTGTCAGCTCGAAGCCGTATTTCTGATTTTATCAATCGATATTGGTTATGTATACCCAAGTGGAGCCCATCTATCTCCAGGTCTACAACTTGTTTCAATTTTTAAGTTATTTCTTTTTCAAGACTGGTTACCATAACGATGTTAAAAAGCCAAATCTAGCCTACTAAATCCACATTGCAGGAGGGAGGGTAGTAAGACTAATGACATTCTCAGAAGTATCCGAACTATGTGAAAATGCAACCGGCTTCGATCGATCAACATTCGATTTTTGATGACGATAATCAGCACGCAACGAACCATTTGGAATTTTACATCAAATTTACTTAAAAACAAAATAATACGTAATTTTTTACAACAAGATAGAATATTGATGAATTTAAAGTTGTGCAATATTATGTGAGATTATCTATAAAAGTTCACACAATTGAAAGTATGACGAATCCGATAAAATAAAAGACAATATCTTTCAAGCAGAAAATGTGTCAATGTTACTCTATGGATGCACCACATGGATGCTGACTACTAGTTTGAGAAAAAGCAGGACAGAGACAGCAAAAAATGCTATGAGCTATATTGAACTTATCCTGGAAACAGAATCCCGCGAAACAGCAGGTATACTGTCGCTTACCTTCCATCTCCAAAATCATCTGAGACGAATAAAAATGCAGGCCACTGCTGGCGAAGCAAGGACGAACTGATACGTGACGTTGTCCGATGGACCCCTTCACATAGATGTGCTTGTGTTAGCTGACAAACAGGAACAAACCAACAACAGCTCTGTACAGACACAGGATAAAGCCTAGAAGACCTGCTAGAACCGATGGATGATAGAGACGAACGGCGAGAGAGTCAGCGAAATCAACGCTAGTTCCGTGACATGATGCTGATAATGATTATATATATATATATATATTACTAGCAGACCTTTCGCAAACGCACGGGTTTAACTAGTTTAAATAAATTGTTTATATAGCGTCAGAAACTAAATTGTCTCATCACTTAGAAAACGTGCAATATTGTAAGAAATATTATATTTTCTTACAGATGCAGCCATTCAAAAAAGTTTGATTGAATGCGCGTCAGTGCGTGAAACGAGCGTGACGTAAATGTGAACAAGGGATTCCATAAATGGAAACATACTATATCGATTAATCCCATTAGAAAAAAAACATAAATCCATTTGTTTTCTCCACAGGTATTGGTAAATTGTTGCGCAATCTGGTAAGGCAACCAGCATATGTGAAAGAACAATCTTAATACATACTTGTCAAACTGTGACTAGAATTATACCTCGTGTAATATGCTGTTCCTAGACAATCCTCATTACGAGCCAACTAATAATATTCTCTTTTACAAATATCACATGAATAAAAACTAATTTCTTGGACTGTCTTCTCTGGATTTTGGCATTAGGTAGAACGAAGTTGATCACATTATTTTCGATTACTTTTTAACCCTTGTTTCTTTAATTCTTTAATGCAAGATTAGTAATAATACAAAGTGATAATTCATTCTCTAATTCTCCAAGAACCAATATATATATATATATATATATATATATATATATATATTGTTTGGGGTCAAAGTAGAGAAAAGTAAATTTTCTTAAATAAATAGGCACACAAATGATTTCAATTTCGGTAATCATATTTTTTTTTATCTATGATTATATACACTTCTGATACACATGTTTTGGACTTATCGGTCCTCTCTGGGCATTTGAACTGTTGCTGTGTTAAGTTACTTTTATTATGAAAATAGTTTTGAATGGTTATTTTGAATTTCTTTAATTCCAGGTTTTGTATCTACGATTTTTCTACTGAAGTTAATAATTAGTGAAGACTTTCGGTTGTTTCGTTAAGGGGCTCATATGTTTACTTTCCATGAGAGTATCTTGGTCAACCAATGAACTTTTCAGCCGACCCTCACATATCCAAGGCATATAAGCGTGCATCGCACCTTCACACATATACGTTATTGCTTCTAATTATGTACACCCAGGGAGAGAAGAGTCTTCGTCTTTTCCCAAGATTAAAGAGACCAAGTTCGAGTGTGAGGATGTAATGAAACTTCACTGTAAGAAAAGTTGAATCGAGAATACATTCTCCGTATATTCAAGGTTTTGCTGAGCACTGGAGAGAAAGGGGATACAGAGATCCCTGTAAAATACGGCAAGCGTTTTGTGATTCAATGAGAAACGATCTAAAGGAATCCAATATCGCACTGGGGATGCTACAAAGTTTTGATTCGGGTCGCCAGAAATGCCTGAAGAAAATTTATCATGCGATGAGGTAATCAATAAGGAAAAGAAATGTAATAAATAAGGACGTGTGATACAACATAATAACGAACGAAATTGTCGTTCACTCGCATTTTATTTTTTTCTTTTGCCTTTTCAAACCAATTTATAATAAAAATGCATCACATTTTCCTTATCCCCATACAAACACACATATTGTCTGTATACGTGTGTGGGTGTTTATACACTGATGTGCCAAAAATTGTGACCATTGACATATGACAAGAATGAGATCTTCTGTGACTGCGCATGTAATGGTCAGAAATATATGAGATGGTAACTGAAATTTGATTACTTTGTGTTGATGTGTTGAATACTATATTCCTGTTTTATTGGAAAAGTAAGGAATCAACCTCTTATATCGCCAGTTACAGGTTAAAAAGTTCTCTTACTGTTTTTTTTTTTTTTTTTTTTTTTTTTTTTACAATGGTGGCTTTGACATCAAATAAACCATGAAGGTTGATACGCAATTAAGAATAAAAGAAAAGCATCTTTTATATACTACTCTCTGAACATTGGGAAGTGGGCTGGATAACAATACTTTAATCCTCAGCAGAATGCACATATATTACACGTTGATTTTATGGAGAAATACCAACTTCAATAAAAATAATGACAGTGTTTCTATGCAATTGTAGTATGTATTTATATGTATTTTTCCAAGTATTTTATATTTTTATGAATTGAAATTCATGTGAAAATGCTCAGGCAAAACAATGTCTATTCCCAAACACGCCTTCAAGAGAGCCGGAGGTGTACATAAAATAGGGAGAAGAAGGTTGTCTCACTTGTTAAGTTTTTCTTTCTTTATAATAAAATACACAATGGATGTTCGTGTATATTTTTATGTTGAGAAAGCAAATGATCCATGATACGTTGTGAGAAAACATCGAGCCAGTAAAGGCAGCGGTATCTCTTTTTTATAATAGTTTATTATGTTTGTCCAAAGAAACCTGTAGAATTTAGTGTTCTTGAAAGCAATTTTATTCTATACATTTATTTTGATATATATTAGCTTATTGGCCAGGTCACCTGATGTTTTCTAATGTGCTGACTACAAAACATTTCGATTTTGTTCTTGAAATCATTCTTCTTCATGTTAGCTCGAATTAAATGATAAATTGATTTCCCCATCGTATTGAAGGTCTACTAAGTGCTTGTTTCTGATCTCTCGCATCCAATCGACACCTTCACAGTTCCACATCGTGTCTATGAACTTTTTCGATATGTATGACCAAGTGGAATCTCTGCTTTCAGCATTGCATGGTAACCTTTTTCACTCTAATCCATTCTTGAATAACCTCACTTGGGATGTACACATGTAAGGATTTTTCTAGCATGGATCTACTGGGTATACGAAGGTTTTTTCTTATCGTTATTGGTAGTGGTTATGTGGTTAATTGTTAGTGTTGTTGGGGGATTCTGGGGTCTGTATCTGACTCCTTTTTCTTCTTCTTACCTCATTCGGTTGTTATTTTCTTTTGTTTGTCGAAGTTTTATGAAAACTAAGGACGGAAGGAAAGAGAAAGAGATACCTTTAGACTCAAACTTCATTTTAGGGTTTACAACAATTCTGTGATGTGGAATGTTTTCCTGAAACAGTAGAGATAGTTATGTTTCTTAGACAAGACGTTGAAGTATATTATAGAATCAGTTTCGAAAATTACAACTTTGAAGGTTTATCCAGTGTCTTACGGGTATGATCGGCAAAGTCTGCTACAAGACGAAGACGCAGCGTACTGCTGATTTCGTGAATCAGCAGACTCATACTCTTCCAAACAGCAGCAGGGAGAACCAGGTCCTTTCAGTCGAAGTAGTAAATGTCTATTGAGAAAATAATTCTCCTTGGCAACGGAAAGGACCACTTTTCTGGTATGCGCTGATTGCTCTTCCTATCAGAGCCCTGCTAGGAAACTGTTGCTTTTTGCATCTATTTTAAAAAAAAAATTCTTTTTAATCCCCACAGACCTCGGTATAGCCTTCTGAGTCATACCCAGTTTTTATCATTTTTACAATTCGATATTTTGTTTAACTGCCATTGATATTCGATTGATTAAACAATTCATTTTATTTCCCTTGTGGAAACTGCAATATCTCTTACGAAAATGATCTTGTTGTAGTCAGAAACAATATTTTCTATGGGAAAGTTTTTAAGATTGTTAACTTACTGTCAATTTATATTAGGAAATGCAAATTCTGTCTGCTAAATGTTGGGCCTCTGGTTGCATTGGGTTTGTTTATTGCTTGCTAAAAAGTGTATATTAAACGCAATCCATAATAATACTTATTAAGAGAAAATGCTTAAAATTAAAGAAACGATTTTGAAATTAATCAAAGTAGCTAACATGGAAATAGCAGCTAAATGAAACGTGTCAGTCTTTCGTATTTTCAAGTGGTTAAATACATAAAGTTCTTTCGAATGCTGGTATGCCTTATGTTTTTTTTTTTTTTGTGTAAAAGCATTGATTATATATATATATATATATATATATATATATATATATATATATATATATATATATATATATATATATATATATATACGAGGATCATACGATAAGTTTCCAGATTTTGTTCGTATGGGCATTTAAAATTGTCGTAGACCCTTGAAAATTCATTATGTTATTGCTATACATCTCATAAGATTACAGACCAATTTTCATGATTTCAGGTTCACATGAACAGCTACAGCAGCAATTAGAATGCACCCTACTAAATCCTGATTGTCACAGTTGGTGAATTTCAAAAATGCAATCTGACACTTTAGAAGAACGAGATGCAATCTTGCATGAATCGAGCATCAGTCCACAACCCCATCTTTGTCACAGACTAAGATGGGCATCAAGACAGTTCCCCACCCTCCCTATAGTCCAGACCTTGCCCTCTGTGACTTTTAGCTATCCACTAGGCTCAGAGGCTGTCATTATGAGACAATTGAGGGGATGAAAGAGACTGTGACGAAGATCATAGAGACGCTCACACAAGAGGACTTCCATGGGGCCTTCAAGAAGTTGTTGGAACGGTAGAACAAGTGCCATGCAGCCGGAGGAGATTACTTTGAAGGGGAGTAGAGTTTCATGTGGGTACTATCAATCAAAGTGCCCATGCGAAAAAAGTCTGCAAATTATTTAATGATCTTCTTATATATAGATATATATATATATATATACATTTGTGTGTGTGTGTGTTTTCCACTCATTCCACAGAAGCAGGACGCTGCAGAAAGTCACTTCTTAATCAGAGTCCACCAGGCTTGACTTAAGAGTTCTAGTTCTAGCTAGGTTGCCATAAAAAGATTTAAGTGCCCATTCTACCAAAATCTTTTTTCATAGCAAGAAGCAGAATACTTTTATTCATATCTTTTGTCAATGTCAAATGCAAACAAATCGCTCAGTATTTGAACTCTGGTCACTGACTCCATTTCTTACGATAATAGCTTTAGGAACACACGCACACACTCGCACACACACACGTGTGTGTGTGTATGTGTGTGTGTGTGTACTTTTAGAAATATCTCAATTGCTTTATATTTTCTATTATTTCTACTAAAAGCGCACAAATATATGTTCTTTAGCATATAGAAAATTATACATTTTTTTACAATGCACAAGCGGAAACAGATATTGACACGGATATATATATATATATATATATATATATATATATATATATATATATATATATATATATATATATATATATATATATATATATATATATATATATACAAACACGCACAAAACTCATGTATATGTTATAATTATATCATACTAACACGCTATAGCTTTTAGAAAGATGTTAATTGCTTTATATTTATTACTAAAATACTAATAAATGTTCATTAATACATCATAGAAAATTGTTCTTTATCTTACTTTACACAAACCGAAACACATACAGAAAAATATGCATTCACTCACTCACACACACGCGCACAAACACACAGATACACAGACACAGACACACATATATATATATATTTATATATATATATATATAGAGAGAGATGGAGAGAGAAAGAGTAAGTTAGGATCAGGCAGACATATAGGCAGAGAGAAAATACTGACGGAAATGTTTTCGGTGTTCTGAAGACAAAGTCTTTCATTCATATAACTTCATAACCTTATTATTTAGATATCAACCCATTTTTCTTCTTTCATTTTTTACACCAACTTTCAAGTACATATTATAATCTATCATTAAAACACGTTTGTAGTTGTTGCCCGACAAATTCTTCGCTGAATTTTCCCGATATCGTTAAAATGATAGATTTGTTAGCCAAACTAGGAAAGGCTAAATTAAGATTTACGTGAGAGTCAAAATGAAAATGAAATACTAAAAGAAAAACACGAATATAAAAAACAAGTAAAATTGAAAGCGTTGCCAAAAGGTAAACATATATGTATACCTTATAGCTATTACAGTTATAGTAGCCAAATCTAGTGCTTAAATTTGCCATTTACTAAGGCGATGTGAATATTCAATTGCACTTACCTCCCGGGATGAGGAACGCCTACTTCAATAGAAATATCAAATACTGAAGTTTTAACATCTGGAGTGCTGCTGGTTGGTGGAAGTGTTCAATGGTCGGTTAGTTTATTCTTATGTAGAAGCCATATTTTACAACCAAATATATAGTTACAGGTAACTAATATCAAATGTCATGTGTAAACAATGATAACTTCAATTAGCGTTTTAACACGAATATTTTGCACACACTTATACTTATATAATATTGATATGAAATTGGCGACCGTAGTCGACGGCAACCGGAAGGCTCGCTTTTCAATAGCTACAACACCGAGGTGTAGGGGAGGGCGCTACTCCTTTCCCTGGATTGCTCCATTTTACCCTTGATGCGTACCTTATATTGCTGAGTGTTAAGCAAAGAAGTATCAAGTACTATTTTTAAAGTCTTTAGTATGACTCGTTTAACCGGCTCATTTGCCTAGAGGGTAGAGTGTTCGCCAATGGTCCAGGAGACCGGGGTTCAATCCCAGGTCACGTCATACCAAAGACTGTAAAAATGGTACTTGATACCTCCTTGCTTAACACTCAGCAATATAAGGTACGTATCAGGGTAAAGTGGAGCAATCCTGGGAAAGGATTAGCGCCCTCCCCTACAACTCGGTGTAGTAGCTATTGAAAAGTGACCCTTCTCGTCAACCTCGACAACGGTCACCAACTTACTTAATATTGATATACACCATTATACGGTTTCAGGTAAATATTTCTATTTATCTATGATAATTTGTGGGTAAACATAGTTCCAAGTATTCATATCTTATAATAACATTTCAAACGTTTCTGTTAAGTATATACACGTGATCACCCTACCCTATCATGGTTAGAGTTGAGTAATAGTAAAGAATCGTTGACTTCATCCTACGCAGAACTCCTGAACTGGAGTCTCAAAACTCAGTTCACTTTAGTGTCATGCCAAAAACGTTATTCAGGTGTGGATTTTACCCCAGAACAGGACATACAAACTGCTTAATTTAATCCCAGCAATAGGGCGTAGGGATACTGCAGAGGAATAAGGGAGTGTAAAAATAATTACAGAATGTTCGTTTGTTTCGTTGGTTTTATGTCATATCAACCTTAGTTGGTTATTTAATGCCAAACCCATTTTTATACGAATAAATTGTTCTTTTTCAAACAATTCAGTTTAGAATTAGTAAACTGTTTGATTGTCAAAATATTTCTATTTCGGGTTATTCAGTTTAGTCAAACACTTTTAATTCAAACTATTCAGTTTAGTATAAGTATAGTTTTTGTTTACACGCAGTTGAATTTCAAAACATTTCTATTTCAAGCTATTCAGTTTAGCGTAAGTATAGTTTCAATATCAAGAATACTTCTATTTCAAACAATACTGTTTAGCATAAGTATGTAATTTAAATGTCAAAACAGTTCTGTTTCAAGCAATTCTGTAAAGCATAAGTACACAGTTTTGTTCTAGTTGACCCATTGGGAAGACCCTATCAGGTGTTACCACTTCGGGCCATAGTGGACTTTAGAATGATGGCAATGAAGGGGTACTTCGAATTCCCCGAAGCTCTAACATTACTGGAACATCAAAATCGGATTCTTTAGTGTCATATCTAGGACACTCATTGAGAAGGAGTCTTACCCCTCTGCAGAAAAGCAATTGGTGTATTTTACAGCCTTAGCCGACTGGGCAAAATAATAACTGAAAAACTTTCAAGTAACTGTATGAAATAAACGAGAACAGAATACATAGCTATTTGAACTGTTAATTTCTTAGCGAAATTATATGTATATTATGAAGCAAAAACAAACCCGAGCATAAAAGGAATTAAAAGAAGACAATAAAACAATTGGTATAACCTTATACTTATGTAATACTAATACATTTATACAGTTTTAAGTTAAAATTCCTACTTAATATTGATAATTTTTTAGCCAATTCATTTAATTTGTAAACATTTCTGAGACACTTGATCGCTTAGAGTAATCGGAATATTGTCATTTTAGTTTGTTTTGGTTTCATGACATATCAACCATTGTTGGTTATTTTATGCCAAATTCTGTTTTTACATATATATCAAATATATGATTTGTAAACAGATTTTGTTGATATGCACATTACATTCTAACAATACAGTCTATTATAAGTCGAAGTTAGATTATTCTTAGTATTAGTATGTATACCTAAAAATCTACTTAAATATTATTGATTTGTTTACACTCATTTAAATGATCTGACAATTTCATTTCTAACAATTAAATTTAGTATAAATTATTATATTGCACACAGTTTAAATGTAAAACAGTTCTATTTGATTTATACATTGGAATCTTTCAGGTGCTACCACTCCACGTCAGAGTGGACCTAGGAGCAATAGCAATGAAGAGTTACTCTGCATTACCCAAAGTTCCTGTATTACTAGAAGCTCACCAACAAGTTATTTAATGTCACATCTTGGAGATTCATTATCGCAATATTAACCCTATATAGAGATGCAGTCGGTGTATTTTGCAGCCGCAGCCAACTGGACTGTGTTCTCAAAGGTAGATTATCATTTATATTGTTTTATTCAGAACCTCTTGTCCGCTGCGTCATTTGACCTTCTTCAGATGTTTCATATTACAATCAGCAATCCACAGAGATCATCCAACCGAACCGTTTATTTAATCCACAGGGGTAGATTTGTCTAATTCCGTGAACCATGACTGGGTTTAAGTTTTAAGCTTTTGTAACTTTTCCTCGTTATTTACCTGTTTGAGTTCGACAGGAAACACCTAAAGAAGACCAAACGACGCATCGGCCAAAACGCTGTGAACATGCTAATAAAAATTGTCCAATTAATCAATGTGACAAACTTGCATAGTTTCACGTATCCCTAACTAATACTAATAATGATACTAATAATACGATCTAATACGAAAGAAAGAAAGAAAGAAAGAAAGAAAGAAAGAAAGAAAGAAAGAAAGAAAGAAACCAATAAAAAGCCAGAACAGAAAAAAAAGACACATAGAAAAGTAAAGATAAAGTAAATTGAAAGACTAAAAAAAAAAAAAAAGGAAAAGAAAAGAAAAAGAAACACACAAAAGTAAGACAAAAAGAAATAAAACATCAAATTATCAGAAAACGAAAAAAAAAAGAACCAAAAAAGAAAAACAAAAAAACAAAAAAAAAAAGAGAAGAATGGAAACGAAAGAAATAAAGGAAAAAAGAATAACAACAAGAAAAAAAGGAAAAATATCAAGTAAACGGAAAGAAAAAAATGTAAAGAACAAAGGAAAAGGAAACAAAGAAAAAGAAAGAAAAAGAGAGCAAAAAGAATTTCTATGAAAGCGAAACAACAAAATAAAAAAAGGAAAAAGAAAGACAAAAGGAAAAAGAAAAAAGAAAGACAAAGAAAGTTATAAAAAATCTAAAAAGAAAATAGAATCGACATGGAAACGAAACCTAAATTCAAAGAGAATGTAAAAGAAAAAAATTGAACGAAAATAAGTCAGAAAGAACATCTAAAACAAAAAAAAAGCCATAAGAAAGAAAAAGGGAAAAGCCGAGAAATAGAAGAACAAATAAAAACCAAAAAAGAAAAAAAAAGAAATAAAAAATAATAACATGGAGTATTCAGACAAATAGAAAACGAACAAAGAAATAAGAAATCAGAAAGAAAAAATGATAGAAAAAAGAAATTTAAGAAAGAAAAATAAATAAAAGCAAAAAAATAAAAACAAAGAAAAACAAAGGAAACGGAAAAATAGAAATAAATATGATAAAAAAATACTGAAAAATGAAAAAAGAAACAAAAATAAAATAACAAACAAAAACAAAAAGCAATAACGGAAAAAGTGCAAAAAGAAAGTTGAAAAAAAAAAAGGAAAAATATTTTAAAAAGACAAAAAGAAAAAAAAGAGAAAAGAGTATGACAAAGAAAAAGGACACAGAATAAGAAAATGTAGAAGTTCAACCAAAAAAAAAAAAAAAGATTGGAAAATGTAAGACAAAGAGAAAACAAATAAAAAGGAAAATGAAAGAAAAAAAGAAATCAAAGAAAAAGGAAAATCAAAGAAAAAGAGAAAACAAAAAAAAAGTAAAAGTAATCAAAAGGAAGTAAAAGAAGAAAGAACAAACGAAATAAAATAAGGGACTAAAAAACGAAAGAAAACAGAGAAAAAAATCCAAGAATAAAAAACTAAATAATAATAGACAAGAACAGAAAGAACGATATTCATACATTTAATATGCATCGTCTGCAATTTCATGAATTTATGAGTGGTAGTGGGATAATATATCGTAATCTTTCTCGAAGAGCAGCCACTCCTATAAATTGACTTACTGAAACCTGATCGAAACCAATTTGCAGCAGACAGGAAGTTGCCTAGGAAGACTCCAATGAAGCGCAGCGATGTCAAATAAGGTGACACGAGGCCATGTTTTTTTCACAACATTATACGGATAGATTTGATTACTAAGTTTGACTGAGGAAAGGACAGACAGCAAGATGGAAAAAAAGAAAAAAGAATAAAAATGTAAAATTTAGACGTAATTGTTTTCGAATAGGGAGAATTATACGCCGTAGTAATATTTACACCTGTACACAAATATAGTTACATGAATATACATGAGACATTAAAATAGCATAAAATCATTATTTATCGACATAGATCTTATTTTTCTATCATTCAAATAGTTGTCATTTTTACAGTTTACTTATTTCTTAGTTTGTGAGACTTGATCTTTATTACAGTAACCCCTTTTATATATGTTAATCAGTGAGATATTTTTGTAAAGAAGCTGTTATTTAATTTTCTTAATCAAATTCTCTGTGTGCATATTTTAAAACCAAACTTTACGTTTACTTATTAACTACAATGTCATCAAATGTACAAATTATATCATATTTTTATTCCATATTCTTTACTAAACTTGGTATTGTTTAGCACACTAGCCTCAGGTTGCTTATAGAACATTTTGTTCGTAAGTAGAAAGCAACCTAATCTTCAAGCTGTTTTTTTACATAATACTACTATTGTTCTTTTACAAGAATGACTTTGGTATGGAGGCTGATATGCCGTTAAAAGGTTTAAAACAAAATATTTAAAGTAACCAAACCACCTGATCTGGCTAAATCTTCAACTTTTGTCGGTATTTGAGAAGTGTTTGAGGATAGGAGGAAGTTTTCTGCGGGCCCAACACACGTTTCGTTCTAAGTATTTTTTACGATTTTATTTTGATAGATTTGGATAAACTCATACATATATAGAAAGAGAAAAGAATAAATTAAATCGAGGTGGAATTTTTTTCTGGTCTGCACAATTTCATCCGCAAAACAACCCGCAACTCCACAAGCCACGAATCAGCAACCCAAAGACAAGAAAATAAATAAATTAATTAATAAAGAAAGAAAGAAAGAAAGAAAGAAAGAAAGAAAAGCAAATTCTAACAACCTACTGGCTTTTTCTTTATTTTCTTGATTTCTTCATGATCGTAGGAGTGGAGTGGCACTTCCTTACATGGACTTGTTCGACCGCTATCATGTTTATCCGATTCTGTCTAACATTCAGCCAACTCTGCTGTCTTTGTTCATCTGGTGACCAACCCTAGTGGTCGGGGGTAATGAGGCCTGGGTAGCACAAATAGCCCTGCTCCGGTTTATCTCCCGATTGCTTCCTTGAATATATGGTGATCTTCCTTCCGGTAAAGAACCCCTGCTCTTATCATGCGGACTTTCAAAAGCGATATCATTTTTCTAATAATCCCTGACTGCACAAGCGCCAAAGATTTCTAACGGACATAATAATTGAAAAATCCTTTCCTGTTCAGTTGTTTTTTTTTTTTAAATATGCTAACCTCGCTATATTACAAAGCTATTCTTTTTAGATTATCATGCTCACACACTGGTGTAAGTACAGATATATACACTACCCATTCCCACATATAACTGTACTTATACGCTTACTTCCATAGGCATATACAAAATACAATTAGAAGGTGACCGTGTTACCAGCTATGGGTAAATAGTAGGACAGACTGTGTTCTTTAACCTTGGTTAGGCAACCAGTCTAGGTGAAGGAAAACTCTGAATTCAAACTAGTTTAACTTCACTTAAAAAAAAGCCTTGTGTAACATACTACCCGAGCGGTGGGATTGGTAGACGGGTGGGCGAGCTGCATTTTTGTCTCCTTTGTCCCCCTTGTACGGCACTAGACCATGCGTCTAGTTTAAGCCGCAAACTGGCATACGTGCCCAGACCCACATTTGGGTTCGTGAAACTGCTTGCCTCATCAGGCTCACATTGCACTAAGTGAGCCGATGAGCAGCACAGACAAGCAGGGTTCGAGTCTCGGCTCGTTCCCGACCTCCCCTCCCCTTTATCCCCACTTTAATTGGCCTTCGAGTTTTTGACCTTGTGTCAAGTCGTGTCTGGTGGGAGGCAGCGACAAATACTCGGTGGGATTGGTAGATGCATATACAAAATACAATCTATGACATTATACATACGTACTGATAGTGATATGCTCTCACCTGTACGTATATTCATTGTGGAGACGAAATATATGATGCTAGCGAGGAACTATCTTATAGAGTCACTATGTTGCTGGAGAAATCACGTGGAATGCTAAACCAGAAATAATAATTCTATTTTTTCTCGGAGAGTAAACTTACCGAATGTTTTTTTATTCATACTTAGAATAATATATTAATGTTAATACTAAGATAAATAATTAGGCAGTAGTATTGATACTAGTTATAGTCAATCATAGTTTTTTAGATATTCTTAAACATGAGGTTTTACTGTTAATCAAAAGATCTGGTTTCAATCTGGTTTGTTCAATCTGGTTGTTTCAATCTGGTTTTTTCAATCTGGTTTGTTCAATGGTTATCAACCTTCGTGGATCATTTAATTCCAAAACCATTCTTTAAGATAGTAGGGGTACTATTTAACCAAGTGCTGGCGGAATAAGGGAGTTTCTTTTCACAAAGATGGACATACTCAATTTTTAAATGATATATTATCCGTTAAATGATATTCATCTAACATTTTCTACAACACATGCCTCTTGATAAGAGATTAGAATTGATATTTTTATTGATCCCCACTTCATATCTCTTTAGTAAATGGTTCTTTTAAAGGCAAGTGACTTAACCTAAAGTCTAAGCGTCATTTTTCACCTCCGGTATTTGGATTTCTATCCAAAGTAATCTGTTGATTAATCAGGGAAAAACAGTAATTTTATTCCATTAATTTCACAAGACATTTTCAGGCAAATATAGCATTTTCGGAATTTATAGTCGAATGATTTCAAGCCTGGAAAATAATCGATTTGAAGTAGAGAGCAATATAAATTCTGAATTTAATGACATTGCTGTGAATAAAATAACAATGAGATTTTAGTTTTAAAAATATGCAAGGAGAGATCTTAATTTATGAAACCGAAGAGGAAGTTTAAATCAATTAATGATGAATATTTGAAAGTTGTTGTGGAAAACAGTTTCAAACCCTTAGAAAAATCAAGGTAAATGTAATTGGTTCCATTTTAATTGAATGAGGAATGGCAACGGAAAAAAGAAACCATATAGCATGCAATATATGGAATTACTCATTTCTTGAATCACATCATCACGCGTGATATGAATTTGAAAATGGATGAACTTGGTAAAGATTCTACAAACGGCTGGATACAGATAAGGATTTGAAACATTACACGGGCCGTAAATATCAACATTCACTGTTTATGATTAAGTTTAATGAAACAGTGAAGAACTATAAACTAGTTTACTTCAAAGCAGTGAAAGAAGTTAGCTTGAGTAGACATTGATTGAGGGAAGAGAGACGAGTTGGGGAAGTGCAATGCCCGCTCGACTCGGTGTAACAAGATATGCTTCATCTCACACAACGGACTGAAAACAGCAGTTAACCAGAATTTGTCAAAAATCGCTAGACATGGTCGGCAATCTATTTGCAGAGGGCTTGGCCGGACGGTGCCAGCACACAAGGCCGAAAGTAGTTCAGTGTTCCGTGAATTCCAATAAAAGACGCAAGATTTCTCGATTAACTCCCTTTAGTGACAGGGAACAAGTGGACGGAAAAAGAGTGACCAATTTAAAGGTTCGAGAAGAATTGGTTTGAATTAGAACGAAGGATCTAACCCCGAATATTGTTTCCTTTATCTATTTCCACCTACTTCCAAGGCCTCAGAAACTAAACGTAGGAAAGAAAAAAAATAAGAGGATCTTACATTTGTGTGTAGTTATGTGTGTAGTTATGTTTTTTTGTTTCTCCTACTTCACCAGATGATTAGCCATCACTGATATAGTAGACGCTGGTGGCTAAGCAACAATATTTCAATTTTTAGGGTTAAGTTGTCGGGATAGGTGTGATCCCTCTAAACTTGTGTGCTAAGTGTTATTTTCGTTAACCAGATTTCCAGGCTATCAGGGTAATCAAAGCTTAGGCTTCACTTGGCTTTATCATCATCATCAATCCTTCCTGACAAAACAAATGCTTAGACAAGCTTGATATCTGTCCCTGTCGACAATTGGTTTTGGTAAATCCACTAGACTATATTAAATATCTACCCCGAGCTACTAAATTAATTTTTTTCTGGTCAGTCAACACTAATTTATTTATTTGTAGGAATCAATGGAAGAACGTCGCTTAGGAGTGCATCCTTGCTTAATCAGCAATACTCAGGAGGTGCCTGTGGTGTAATGGTTATCGTCGCAGGATATGGACACGGCGATACGAGTTCAAATCCTGGACCTGACTGATTGCATTTCATATAGCACTATTACCCTTGGGAAAGGTATGAATCCCAAATATTCTCCCTCTAGCTATGGGTAAATAATAGGGCAGACTAGGTTCTTCAGCCTTGGTGAGGCAACTAGTCTCGGATAAGAAAAACTCTGAATTCAAACCTGTTAAACTCCGCTTAAAAATTGACCTTGTGCCATATCCTGCCCGAGCGGAGGGGTTGGTAAATATGATCAGCAATACTCAGAACATCTCGATTTTTTAACTTGAATGGTTTGTGAGATGGGAGGTAAATGGTCGCATAACTGCTTCCGTGATTTGTTCAAAATGCACGAACCATCTTTGTATATGTTTCATCTTTTTGTCCAAGGTTTTTCTAAGAGTTTTAATGTTGCGTCTATACAGTAATACGAAACGGCCTTGAAGAAATATCCGTTTTATTAATGAGAGGGATTAGAGGGTCGATAACTTCTCAATAACAGTACAAGTTTTAACGATATCCATGTTAATATCAATTTCAGTTGATGAAATATTGCTAGGGAGATATTTGATTTAATTCAGTCTATGTCATTTTTCCTCTCTAAGTGTGGAGCATGACAGTTTTCGTGTAAAAAGCAGATTTGAAGTCAGACCAATATTGATATATTGATAGTAATGTTAAAATAACTGGACACGTTTTTTTTACTCTAGATAAATTCAATACCCCAATCGACCTCTAATTTTATTTGACAATATTATAAGTAATTTAAGAAGAAAATTGCATTGTACTTTTAAGATATATTTAACAATTAGAACTGCACCAGCTTTTAAATAAACTATATTTATACAAGTGACAGTGTACTTATTTGCCTTACTGCATATAAATTGTTTGTGAGTAAGTGAATCGTTGTGTCTTCTCTGAATGTTTGTATATAAATGCATCATTGTACAAAAAGTGGAGCCATTGAAGTGATATACATGTCCGCCTATGGCAATGCTGGAAACGAAGAACAAATTAAGACATCGCAGTTTGCAACAGTCAGAGAAATTTCGCTAAATGGCTGATTAAGCTGTCATACATTAGAGACTTACTTGGACAGCTGCCCGCCCAACAAACAGGGGATACGGCAAAATTGGATTTCGTCGATTGTTAGTGTTATCATTCTAGCCACGCCTCACTAAAACAGAACAATTTTTACGCCGCTTATGTTGTCAATGTGGCTGGTTATTTGCAAGGAAGTACAGGCTAGAAACAAAATAACTTAGTCGTATCATCTAACCAAAATATAGGTTTAGATCTTATTTTCTTTCATCTCATTCTCTCAGGGTTTTTTTATTTGATTTTATTCTTTTTTTTAAATCCTTTTCTTTTTTTTTTTCTTGTACATTTTGATGCTATTTAGGTTGTTTAGCTCATCTAATGCTTTCTTTATGTTATATCTCCAAAAAGATGGTAAGTTAAATTCTTTATAACGATTTTGGTTTTTGTTATAGGCTTCTGTGTTTTTGTTTTTTTTCACATAAAAAAACCAGGTTCTAATAATTTCATACGGATAATTTTTTGGATTGTTTTTATTCGGTTTGAATTTTTTCTCTTTTGAGTTTTTATTCTTTTCGATCAAGATATTTTCTTTCTTTCTTTCATTCTTTCTTTCTTTCTTTCTTTCTTTCACTCCATTATTCAGATTATTTATCTATTTAATCTTTCGTTTCTCCATTCCTTATTTACATCTTTCTTTCTTTCTTTCTTTCTTTCTTTCTATAATTCAGATTATTTCTCTTTTCTATCTTTCTCCTCTCCTTTCCTTATATACGTCTTTCTTTCTTTCTTTCTTTCTTTCTTTCTTTTTTTCTTTCTTTCTTTCTTTCTTTCTTTCACTCCATCATTCAGATTGTTTCTCTATTTTATTTCCGCTCTTTCTTCTTTCCTAGTTTACATCTTTCTTTCTTTCTTTCTTTCTTTCTTTCTTTCTTTCTTTCTTTCTTTCTTTCATGCATTCTTTCTTTCTTTTCAAATTTTGCTCGTTGGTGTTTATATATTGATTTTTTTCCACCTTGTATAACTTTCAGTTTATGTTTCACCTTTTCCCGCTTCTTGATTGCCTCCATTTCAAAATAAAACTCCAGTTTATAATAGCAATGAATTTTCTTAATCGAATGTAAAATCCCTCTGTCTAATGTCCCCAATAAATTTTCGTATAATTCGTTTTTTACTTTTTTCCCATTTTGTTTAATTTTTTTAGATTTAGATTTATAATTTTAAGACAATACATTTTCTTTTTTTTTTTCCTCGACTTTAATTCCTTCTTTCATAATTTCTTGCTAGTTGGTCACCTCAATACTCTCTCAATTTTTCCTTTTTCACTTTCTTTTTTTTTTAAATCCCTATTCTTCTCCTGCAGACCATTTGGCGGAATATATTTCTTAAGCAGTAAGGATACTCTTTATCTTTTTATGAATTACGCTGAAACCTTTTACATATCTACAAAAGTTATATATATATATATATATATATATATGTATATATCTGTCAGCTTTTATAAGAAGTTATGATGAAAAACGTTCTTAAAGGTGACTATTGATAACAGATTTTAGTTGGAAAATTGAAAGCCAGTATTGCTATTTGTTCGATGATAGATGTACTCGCGCCTTTAACGATTAAGTAACTCTAGCATATATCATTGTGTATGATTGATTCGGAATAATTTTCTCATATTTGTTGTTTATTATACTAAAATGGCTGACGAGAATCTATGAAGAAGAGATTCATGATTCTGCCAGGAGAATGAACGACTAAGATATTATGAAATAAGCCACCCACAAAAATGAGTAAAATACTCGAGAGATTAATCAAAAACCTATTTAACAAGGTTTAGAAATAACCAAAGAAAACATTCATATGTGGTGCTTTCAATAAGTTTCCAGACATTTTGTGCTGGCATTTAAAATTGTCGTAGACGCTTGAACATTCAGTATATTATTGCTATACATCTTATGTGATGACTGATCAATTCTTATGATTTCAGGTACAAAAAGACTACGAGGACCTGAGAGGGTCCCGAGGCGAACATCGAATCGCTAAGAACAATACTCAGGAAGGTACCAAACTGGAAAATATGGGACCATGTTTGCATTCATGGATTCTGCTTTGAAAAAATGTACGTCTTTCTACAAAATATTGGCACCAACACTAAGTAAATTACAACAAAATACAAGGATATCTGAATGGATAGCGAAGGAGAAAACTACTCTGATCTAAAAAGATTTGAAAAAGAGAACCAATTAAAGAAACTATAATGTGTGTTCCTATTATTGCTGGCTTGTATGTCTTGGGCTTTTTCCCGAAGAACAAAAAAGATGCCGCTAGGAAACAAAGGAAAAGATTGGCCAAGTATACATAGACAGGTACATCCAGAAAGTAGCAAAAACAATGCGAAATTATTTAGTCATTGAATTAATTGACAAAAAACTGAATTGACAAAAAACTGATATGATCCAGGAAACGTGGATGCCAGAATGGTAGAAAATGTCAGACAAAAAAATAAACTTCATCACGAAAACTGGAGGGTAGAATTGTCAGCATGAAGACAAACCCTAGCAGAGGAAAATATCCAAAGTGGCATTTCCAGGGATACTTTTTCGTTATTGCTATTCGTAATCGCAGTAAGGCCACTCTACAACGGACCTAGGAAATATACAGGACGTTAAAAATTGACAAAATCACAAGGAAAGATAAATCCCCATATATACATAGATTTTACAAAGATATCTGTAAACAATGACAAATGACTAGAGAACCTGATATGGACAATAAGCATATATAACCAAGATATAGAAATAAAAGTTGGCATGATAAAATGTATCACGCTCATGAGGAAAAGTGGGAAGAGAGAAAAAGTGGAAGGAATAGAACTACCAAATCAGGAATGAATTAGAAGGCTTGGAAGAAAGAAAACTGCTAGTACTTGGGGATGTTCAAAATAGTCCTCATCAAATAACACAGATGAAAGAATTGTAAGAAAATATTACCTCAGAAGAACAAGAAAACTGCTCAAAACCAAGCTTTGTAGAAAATATATCATTAAATGGTCAGACATTTGGGAAAGCTCCATGTAACATGATCGGGACTATTCTTCAGATCGATTACGAAGGAACACACTTGTCCAAATAGAGCAAAGGACCAGAAAGTTGATGACGTTGCACAAAGCTTTACATCTGTGAGATAACATTTAGTGTCAAGATAGGAAGGAGGAGGAATAGCAATCACCAGTTGCAAGTTACTTTGGAAACATAAGTACAAACAGAATGGCAACAAATCTAATTCCCAGTTGCAAGTTACTTTGGAAACATAAGTACAAACAGAATGGCAACAAATCTAAAAAGCAGAAAATGGAAAATAAAAACAAACTGTATGGATATTCTAAAGAACAAAGTGGCAAAATGATACATTAGATGACCTGGCCATCGTTAAGAGAGGAAAATCTCAATCATGAAATTGAAGCTCTTCAAATAGCAGCATAAAATAATGCCATAAAGGCCAATTATGTTAATGCGAAAATCGATAGAATACAACCAGATAGGAAGTGTGGATTTTTTTGTGAAAGAGATGAAGTATTTAGTCACATAGCGAAAGTAGCAACTAGATCAAAAAGAAATACAAAACATGGCACGGTTGGCTGGGAAAGTTGGTCCACTGGGTATTATATAAAAGATTCAATTTTGACCATTTTTCTACGAAATGATATATGCACAAACAAGAATCCATCCTTGTGAATGAGACGAACAAAATTCCCTGGGGTTTTGAAATACAAACGAATCTCTAAATTGCAGACAGAAACAACACTTAGTGTTACATAGTCATATACACGAATATGGCCATGTGCGAAATGGGTGAAATGGACATCGAATTTTGATAACGATAGAATATATAAAGAACATAGGAATCTCGGAATTCGAAAACAAGTAAGGACTTCTCGTTCAGGTACGAAACCTTTTTATTAACTTTGAGTTAAAGGTTTCTACACAAGGAACAGAGACACAATCTTCTATGCTGTCTTATTCATTTGTCCCCCTCTCGAGCGGCCTCCTATAGGGCGCAAGTTCGCCTCGCGTCTGCGAGCTCCAAAAGTCGAACCTCCTCGTTTGGTGTCTAGTTTCCAACTCTCTAACTTTCTTCAAATTCTCACACAAACCTCCGCGCGCTTCCGGTGCGTGATGTCACCTTTACCCTGTCACCCCGTTTCGTCTCGGACAATTGTGACATCTCTGAGTGATATGTTCGCTCTGTGCGCGCTCACGCGTTACCACCTGCGTCAAGGTTGCACCTAACTAACCCATGTGCTGAGCCGAAAGGTTCTCAGCCTAACTAAACCCAAGGCATGAACCGAAATCACTCGGCTATTATATTACATTAGTAGTCATTAAAAAAAAAGATGTACTTGCTATCAAGTAGATATTGCAGTTCCAGCATACCACTGAGTGAAAATAAAAGGAAATGAAAACAGAGACGTTATAGTTGGTCCGTGTAAGAGAGCTGAAAGGTTTGTGGAAAATGAAGATACAGTGATACAAATTGTAGCTGAGTCACTATGAATAGCCTCGATGAGATTGGAAAATAGGCTAGAAGAAATGGAAATCTGAGGAAGAAATGAAACCATACAGACCACACCATCGTTAACATCAGTTCGAATATCCAGAGGATTTCTAGATAGCTGGGCAAACTAGCTATCACTAAGACCCCACTGAAAGACCACAATACTTTCCTGATGTAAAAAAAAAATACACGCAAGAAGTACAATAAAAACTATAATAGCATTTACCAAATGCTTCACAAGAGGGCTGGAAGAGTTTGAAATCGGAGGACAAGCAGAGAACATCAAAACTACAGCATTATTAAAGATCGACAAGAATACTGAACAGCGTCCGGGAAACTTGAAGTTGACTTGCTGTCACTAAGACTCCAGTGGAAAGCTTAAGCAAAGGTTAACGTGTAAAAAATCGCAATTAGTGCAAAAAGATAATAAGACTAGACACGACTGGGTGGGGAAAGGGATCCACTGAAAATTGAACAAGGAGTTTAAATTTAACCCTACAAATAAATGGCATATACACTGCCCAGAATCAGTCCTAGAAATTCTTTGGAGTTTTGAGATAGAAACGGATCATCTACTCTCAGCCAGATGACCAGACCTAGAAATTGCCAATAAGAAAAAAAGATAACCTGTCGAATAAAGGATTTGTCCTACCGACTGATCACATCGTAAAAATGAAGGAAAGCAAATTAAAGATATGTACATAGACCTTGCTAGAAAACTGAAAAAAAAAACTATTGAACATGAACGTGATGGCAATACCAATTGTAGTTGTTGTACTTGGAACAATCCCCAAAGTGGCTCGAAAACTTGGAAATAAGACTACATCATTATTAAGACCGTCCAGAATACTGAGAAGTGTCCTGGAGACTTGAGGAGACATACTGTTACTCAAACTCTTCAGAGAGAACATCAGTCAGTACGTATGTGAAAAACTCTCAAAGAAGTAAAATAGAAAATAATTAAATGACAGGTTTCAGCAATATATAACAAAATTATTTATTTGAATTCCACAAAAATCACATTAGTCGTTATCTTTAAGGTACATTTATATTGCAATCTTGAATGCAGTTTATCATTGATCTAAATATGTTTTTTCTTGTTTTACATTTTTATAATAAATTGTTTTTTTTGTTTTTTTTTAAGTTTTATTTTTTGACACGATTCGTAATGAAATTCGCTATTGTTTGTTTTGTTTTTTAAATGCAGGCTGGTTTTTCTTTCCCTGATTTAATCTGGGACTGATTCTTAATCTGTTTTTCCGATAACTTGTGTTGACTGATACACATGTAATTTTCTGACTATTAACATGAAAATTGTACAGCACACTGCTCCAAAGTTCCCCCGGTTCATAATTTTAAACTTAATCTAAAGAATCTAAAGCCATTCCCTGTGCATCAACTGCATACGTTTCAATAACCTATTGACTCACTGCCGCTTAATATTTTCCCAGATTAAATTCAAAGGTCCGTAACCGAATATGAATTCAATAAATAGCTATAGCTGTCCAAAAAATAATCTAAAATGCTGTTTTTATCACAAACAATTCTCAAATAATATACTCACACATGCCATAAAGATCAGATTTGTAGTCAAAGCAGTCTATATAAAATGGCCCTGTCGGTGTTGCCAAAAAAAATAGGACGCCATTTCGTGGCTACAATTAGTAATCTGCGTGACAAGCTACATATATTGAAAAAGACCAGTACGATTTAACAAATTTCCATATTCTGCTTGAAAAAAAAAAAAGAAGAAAAAGAAACTGGTCAAAAAAAGGAAGTAAAAAAAGTAAAAAAAATCAAATGAATTCATCAGTTGATTGAGTGTGTAATTTTAACGTCTATCCACTTGTCTAGCGTTATTTTATGCGTGAAGATTGGGTAATTTTTTGTTCAGTTAATTCTAAACAGGTTTTACAACATAGTTATATAATATCAGTTATTCATATAAAAATAATAGAAATACATTTCAAGTGATTACTGGGGAATACGCCTAATCAAGCAGAGACACTACTGCATAGTTTGGAACGAGCTGCAGCAGACATTGGCCTCCATGTCAATGCGCACAAAACTGTATATATGTGTTACAACATAACGGGCAACATTACCACACTAGACGGAGCCTCTCTGAGGCTAGTGGACAAATTCACCTACTTAGGAAGTAGCGTCTCATCAACCGAAAACGACATCGACACACGACTGACGAAAGCATGGACGGCTATAGATAGGCTCTCAATCATATGGAAATCAGACCTGAACGACGAAATGAAGCGCAGTTTCTTCCAAATAGCGGTTGTATCGATACTGCTATATGGATGCACTACATGGACGCTAACTAAACGGCTGGAGAAGAAACTTGACGGCAACTACACAAGAATGTTGAGAGCAATATTGAACAAGTCCTGGCGACAACACCCGACGAGACGCCAACTGTACGGCCACTTGCCTCAAATCACGAAAACTATAGAGGTTAGACGAGCCAGACACGCCGGACACTGCTGGAGAAGCAAGGACGAGCTCGTAATTGACGTACTCCTATGGACGCCCACATATTGCCAAACAAAAGTAGGACGACCAGCCCGAACTTACATACAGCAGCTATGTGAGGACACAGGATGTAACCCAGAAGACCTGCCGGAGAGGATGAATGATAGGGAGCAGTGGCAAGAGATGGTCAGGGATATCCGTGCTACCGGCACGACATGATGATGATGATGATGATGATGATGATGATTTCTAACAAGTAATAGACAGTTATTTGCAGATATATGGTTTCAAGTTAAGATTAATAATCTTCAGTAAGCAATTACAGCTTCAAGTAATGCAAATATTTTACAATAATTAGACATCTAGTTTTCCTATTAAATATGAATAATTTTAAACCGATTTATTTGTCCCATTGGTCGGAACCTTGTACAGACTATCACTTAGGATTAGAATGTTCCATTGAGTAATAGCAATAGTTAACTCCACGCTTCACAGACTTCCTGAAGAAGATGCTCATCATCCGATACCGTTTCAATCATATCACAGACATCATTTTTGTACGAGGATCATAAGATAAGTTTCCAGACTTTTTTCGTATAGGTACTTTTATTGATAATACACACATGACGCTGTAGTCCACTTCGAAGTAATCTCCTCCGGCTGCAATGCACTTGTTGTACCGTTCGAACAACTTCTGGAAGGGTGCACGAAAGTCCTCTTGTTTGAGCGTGTCACAGCGTCTTCCATCTCCTCAATTGTCTCATAACGACAGCATCTGAGCTTAGGGAATAAGCAAAAGTCACAGGGATCAAGGTCTGGACTGTAGGGAGGCTGAGCAACTACCTTAATGCCCATCTTAGTCTAATAGTCTGTGACAATGATGGAGTTATGGACTGGTGCATTGTCCTGGTGGAAATGCCACTGAACCAATTTGAAGCGTCCTGGCCTCTTCCATAGGAATCTCTTCCTGAAGTCCCTTAAAACCTCAACATAGTAACCCTAACTCTAACCCTAACCCTTTGGCCAATCGACTGACATCCGTACTTCTCCCAAACCTCTAATCATCCCTCACTGACTCCCAGCCAAACTTGAATCCCTTATTCCACTCAAAAACTGATGCTCGATTCATACACGATGGTCGAAAAGCAGTCTGAAGCATTCCATACGTTTCTGTGACATGTTTTCCAAGTTTAAAACATAATTTTATTGGACATCGTTCTTCTAAAGTGTCCTCACGTCCAGATTGCATTTTTGAAATTCACCAGCTGTGACAATCAGGCTTTAGTAGGGTGTATTCCAATTGCTGCTATAGTTGTTTATTTTCACCTGAAATCATAAAAATTGGTCAGCCATCTCTTAAGATGTATAACAATACGATACACAATTTTCAAGAGTCTACGACAATTTACAATGCTTGTACAAAAACGTCTGGAAACTTATTGAGGGCACCACGTAGTTTGGAGTCATATTCGTACTCAAGGGATAGAGTCAATGTATTTTTTTTAAATCAGTAAAAATCGATTAAAAAAGAATATCTATGTTTTAATGACTTTAATTATATATGTTATTATCGGCTGGTTGTTGCAAGCGATTGGTTCAGTTATTCTTGGCTGCAAAATTTTGATAACAAGTAAAACCAAAAAAGGCAATCTTCGACGTTTTCTGATAATAAATGTCTCAACTGTACTGGATATCCGGCGAAGTCATAAAGTTTATCGAAAATACCATGAGAAACTGGATAGTGGAACTGTCAGCGGAAGGAAAAATCTTATCTGAAGTAAAAATCTGGACAGGAATCTTCCAGGGTGATACGCTATTACAATTACTATTTGTAATAACAATCCTGCTACTTAATCAAAGACTAAACTCCACAAATCGCCAGAAAAAGATCAATCCCCTTATGTACATGGACGACATCAAACTGTTCGCCAGAAAAGAAAAGGAATTGCAAACTCTTATACTGAGAATATGCAGTCAAAATATAGGGATGGAAATTGGCATAGATAAATGTGCTCTGCAATTAATGAAAAGCAATAAACATCAAATGAAAGGAAAATAACCACAAAACGAAGAAAAAAATCAGAATGCTGTGAAAAAAAAGAAACTTACAAATACTTGGGGATTTTTAAATCAGACAACATTAAACATGCGGAAATGAAAATAAAAATTATAAAAGAAAACCTCAAACGAACCAGAGGACTATTCGAAACCAATCTATATAGTAGAAATTATATCAAAGGGAAAATACCAGGGCTGTCTCGCTCGTAACGTACTCAAGACCATTCTTAAAGTGGACGAGAGAAGAACTTCAACGAATGGATCAGAGAAGAAAAACTCATGACGAGGCATAAGGCCTTACATCCCAGAGATGTCGTTGACAGACTGTAATTGTCAAGAAAAGAGGGAGTAAGAGGACACACCAGCATTCCTGATAGCATCGATACATTGATAGCTGCTTAAAATAACGTCATAAGGACTAATTTGTAAAAGTGAGAATAGACAAGACGTAACAAAATAGAAGATGCAGATTATGTGCTGATAGAGACGAAACAATCGATCGTATAATAAACGAATTCAGTATATTTGCCCAAAGAGAGTATAAGACTTGACACGACTGCGTGAAGAATGTGATTCACTGGGAATTGTGCAAGAAGTTAAAATGTGTACATACGAACAAATAGTAAATGAACAACCCGGAACCAATCGTAGAAAATGAGGTGCACGCGATACTCTGAGATAAGTAAAATAATAATAATAACTAAAGGATTATTAAAGGCCCTGGAAGATTTGGAAGTTGGCGGCCGAGTGGAGACCATCCAAACAACAGCATTATTGAAAACGGCTAGAATACTGAGAAGAGTCCTGGAGACTTGAGGAGACCTGCTGTCACTCAATCTCCAGTGAACGACCATCAGCTTTCACTGATGTGAAAAACTCTAATGAGTAATAATGATAATATTATGATCATTTTATTCTTTTCAAAGTTTTCCACGCCAGTGTTTGCCGATGGTTTTTCACTGGAGTCCGAGTTTCAGCAAGTCTCTAGGAATCTCCTTAGTATGCTTGCTGATCTCAAAAATGCTGTAGTTTTTATGGTTTTCACTTGTCCTCGTATTTTTCTGGTCCCCCATCCCTGCACTGGTATTTTTGTGACAGTACCGAGAGCACCAATTACAATTTGTATCTCGTTACTTTCACGTTTCATAGTTTTTTTTTGTTTTTTTTCAGTTATCTACCAAGGACCAGATACTTATCTCTCTTTTCGCTTTCTTTCAGTTTTACTCTGTGGTTAGCCGGAACGGCAAAGTCCACTATTCGGCAGGTACTCTTTTTTTTATTGACTATCACAAGGCTTGGTAGTCTGGCCTAGATTAAATCTTCCCTTTGTTTCTCATTATTATATTATTATTTTACTCATATGGGAGTTTTTCACACTAGCGTTAGCTGATGGTTTTCCACTGGAGTCTGAATGATAACAATTCTCAAGTCTCGAGGTCTCCTCTTAGTATTCTGGCCCATCTCAACAATGCTGTAATTTGAATGGCCTCTTATTTCAAGTTCTCAAGTCCCAGTTTCAATCCTTTGCTGAGAGTACCGACCACACCAATTTCAATTGGTATCACAGTCACTTTCATGTTCCATATGTTTTTCAATTCTATCACAAGGTCTAAGTATTTATCTCTACGCATACTTTCAGTTTTACTCCGTGGTCAGGGTGAACAACAAAGTCCACTGTTCAGCTACCTCTCTTTTTTTGGTTGACAAACAGTGTAACAATTTGACCCTCGATCGAGCCATCAATCAAGAAATGCACCTGTGTAAATAAGCGGAAGAACAGCGAAACAGGTGCATCTGGTCGAAGATATCGGAATATCACCTTGACCTGTCGACGTGGTTGAATTCGGTGATGGTGGCAGATGCGTACGCCCACAGGAAGCAGGTGTACGTAAGACAATTATATAACCAGGTGCCACGGACGGTTTGAGTCAGTTGCAGTTCCAGTTGCAGTTCCAGTTGGACACAAGATGTCAGCGTGAGAATCAGCTTACAGACTGAGGGCTTTGGGCCCTCAGTGGCCCGGGGTTGAGCAGCCCAGCCAGAATGCGAAATAAGTGCTGCTATGGTCAGAAGAACTTTGGGTCAATATGTAGCAGTCTGTCCCCGTCTCCAACTCACCTCTCACACACAACCAACATCAACCCTTTCGAGAATAAAGTGTGAGAGGTATATTTTTATAAAGAAGTTTGTTCGTTCGTTCATTGAAGTCGGCATTATTGTTGACTATGTTTCCGCTTACATTTGTATATATAATTGTATATGGTTGTAAGTATACAAAAACACGCAGTCTGGTCGTCTCGCAGAGATTAAATGATCGGTTTGTATATAAAACTCCCAGATTATTTTGTGCGTCTTACTTTCCAGGATATATTCTTAGTTGGGCATTTATTATTTTTTCGTATGGTCAAATTTTAATTTCTTGCACACTTCCTTGTGAATTTCTTTCCCCACCCAGTGGCGTTTAGTCTCATACATTATCAGCCCTAATTTACTGCATAGACTTTTTATGTGACTGATCGTTTCCTCCCGATCACCACATTGTCAGCATTTTCTACTTTGCTGCGTCTTGTTTATTCTTTCTTTGATATAGTTTGTCCGTATGGCATTAATTTGTGCTGCTATCAGAAGAGATTCAGTTTTTCTCTTAAGGTTTCCCTTTTCTATTCATTGCCCAGTCAGCTGGGGCTGTAGAATACACTGACTGCACCTCTGCAGAGGGGTAAGACCCACCCCTAACGAGTGTCCTGGTTATGAATCTAAACAGTCTGATGGTGAGATTCAAGCAGTGCTGGAGCTTTGGGAAATGCGGAGTACCCCTTCATTGCCATCGCTCCCAGGTCCACTCTGGCCCAGAGCGGTAGCACCTGATAAGGATCCTATCTATGGGTTAAATAGAACTAACAGCATACTTATGCTAAAATGAATTGAGTAAACTGAATAGCTTGAAATAGAAACGTTTTTGACAATAAAACCGTACTTACACTTAAACTGCGTGCTTATGCTTAACTGAATTATTTAAAATAGAACTGTTTTTCGACATTAAAAGGGTATTTACACTAAACTGAATTATTACATATAACTGCTTGAATAGTTTGAAATGGAAATGTTTTTGACAATTAAACTGTGTACTTATGCTAAACTGAACTGTTTTCAGTAGAACATATTATTTACATAAAAATGGATTTGGCGTTGGATTATTTACATAAAAATGGATTTGGCGTTGGATTATTTAAATAAAAATGGATTTGGCGTTGGATTATTTACATAAAAATGGATTTGGCGTTGGATTATTTACATAAAAATGGATTTGGCGTTGGATTATTTACATAAAAATGGATTTGGCGTTGGATTATTTACATAAAAATGGATTTGGCGTTGGATTATTTAAATAAAAATAGATTTGGCGTTGGATTATTTACATAAAAATGCATTTGGCGTTGGATTATTTACATAAAAATGGATTTGGCGTTGGATTATTTACATAAAAATGGATTTGGCGTTGGATTATTTAAATAAAAATGGATTTGGCGTTGGATTATTTACATAAAAATGGATTTGGCGTTGGATTATTTACATAAAAATGGATTTGGCGTTGGATTATTTACATAAAATCAAACAAACCAAACCAAACCTTTCCTATTATAGTCTTAGTCTTTCCCGGGTCGGATATCGTTTGTTTGTCGCTCGAAATGTCAATACAGTTGTTGTTGTTGTTGTTGTTGTTGTTGTTGTTGTTCTTCTTCTTCTTCTTCTTCTTCTTCTTCTTCTTCTTCTTCTTCTAATTATTATTATAATTATTATAATCATTATTATGCATCCTTGTGAGTTTTTCACACCAGCGTTAAGAGATGGTCTTTCATTGGAGTTCGAGTAATAGCGAGTCTCCTCAGGTTTCCCAGACTCTTCTCAATATTAAGAACAAAGCTGTAGTTTGGATGTTATCTGCTTGCCCTTCGATTTCTAACTCTTTCACCTCCCTTAGCTAATACGTGGGGACTCTTGTTTAAATTAAAGTAGGTATCACCGTCACGCTGGTGCTCCACAGCCTTTGGCAAGTTTTAATCAATCGTCCTTCTTTTCGTTTTCTTTGATTTTCAGTCTGTGTCCACCGTGAAGGCAAAATCCACAAAACGGTATTTTTTTGTTAAAAGATCATAGTGTCTGGTCTTCTAGCAGAGATTAGGTGATCTCTTTGTATCTCAAAATCAAAGAAAACTTTGTGTGATTCATTCTCGAGGACGGATTTTCTTTTGTGCATATACCATTTTGTAAAATTGTGAAATTTAATTTTCTGCACAATTCCATATTTACCAAACCCTTCGCTTGGGCAGGATATGACCCAAGGTCAATTCTTAAGCGGAGTTTAACAGATTTGAATTCAGAGTTTTCCTTCTCCTAGAGTAGTTGCCTCGCCAAGGTTGAAGAAACCAGTCTAGTCTACTATATAATCATAGGTGGAGGGAGAAGAAGGGCATTAGTGCTATGTTAAATGCAATCAGTGTCGTCCAGGATTTGAACTCGTGTCGCCGTGTCCATTTCCTAGGACGATAACCATTACACCACGCGCACTTCCTAAACGAATTTTTTTGGCACAATTTGTTTATTATGTGATTTATCGTTTCGTCTTTGGCACCTCATTATCTGCACTTGCTATTTTGTAGAACATTTTAGATTTTGGCCTTAATATAAATTTTGCCCAGTCGGCTGGGGCTGTAGAATAAACTGAATGCTTCTCTGCAGAGGGGTTAGACTTCCCCAACGAGCGTCCTGTATATGACACAAAACAATCTGATGGTAATGTTACAGTAATGGTGGAGCTTTGGGGGAATGTAGAGCACCCCTTCATTGCCATAGGTCCCCTGAAAGGGGCCTAACTATGGGGCAAATAAAATCAAACTGCGTACTTATGCTAAACTGAATTAATCGAAATATAACTGTTTTGACATTTAAACTGCGTACTTAGGCTAAAGTTTGAAATAGAACCGTTTTTGACATTGAATCGGTATTTACGCTAAAGTGAATTTTTGGGATTCAAACTATTTGACTAAAATGAATTGCTTGAAAGAGAAATGTTTTTTACAATTATACTGTGTACTCACGCTAAACCGAATTGTTTGAAATAAAACTTATTATTTGTATAAAAATGGATTTAGCATTAAATAACTTACAAAGGTTGATATGCCATAAAACAACCAACCTAAACAACCTTAATATAATTTGTTTTGATGGCGGTGTTTTGTGCTGTTATTAGGAGAGGTTCAATTTCCCTCTTAAAGTTTCATTTTCGATATCATTTCCAGGGTTTCTTATGTAATCTCACTAATTTGGCTCTTCAAATGTCCTCACACCTATTTTTCTTCCTATTGATGTTTGTGAGTTTTTTGTCGTTCTGTCTATCGAAAGGTTGTTAGTTCTGTAAATGTCCGCTGAAATTTTTGACAATACCGTTGGGAAAAAGTACGAACACTCGTATCCTCCCATCAATGGGGTAAATAATACCACTAAAATGCATTTGACATTGAATAATCCGTGAAGGTTGATATGCCATCAAATAACACACAGAGTCCCTGATTCTTTTTTCATTTATTTTTTTGAAAACAACTTGATATCATACATATTCAATTAGTGATTAATTTTTTCTTGTCATTTATTATTATGTTACTCCTTGAGAATTTTTAACATTACTGTCAGCGGACGGTCTTTTACAGGTGTTTGAGTGACAGGACGTCTTCTGATGTTTCCAGGATTCTTCTCAGTATTTTGGCCGATCTCAATAATGCTGTAGTTTGGATAGGTCTTCCTGACCCCTTTGTCTATATTTTCTTATATATAAATAGCCATAGATCGAATACTCTGTTAGAATTATGTGAAAATTCGGATGTGTCCTATATATTAATTATTCCATATAAGTCAATTTTGGACTTGATTTATATATATATATATATATGTGTGTGTGTGTGTGTGTGTGTGTGTGTGTGCGCGTCCATGTAGTTGTGTGTGTGCGTAATTATAATTCAATTCACATAGCGTACTTTCTTCGTCGAAAATATTAATTGTATTTTTCATACTGATTCCCTTTTACTTATATAAATATATATATATATATATATATATATATATATATATATATATATATATATATAATTATATTTTTGGTACATGATAAGTTATATAAAGAAATAAATAATGAAATCATTGGTAAAAAGAGGGGGAACTATTTTAAAATAATAAGATAGCGAGGGCCTTTTCGTCCGGCACTTGTCAAGCTTAGTCACCGGAAAAACTTTAAAAACAGGGTTTGAATTAATTTATAGGATTAAGGAGACGAGGTGAAAAAAAATCAAGTCACTCCAGTCTCCAACAGTTCCCAAAAAATATTCAAAATATGACTGCTTAATTGTCTGCACCGAGGGGGGCGATTTATGGCAATATAGATCGCCTCCAAGACTTTTAGGTGAATTTTGTCTCTAGTTCTGTGCAGAACCGAGAAGCAGTCATCTTCATAGCTAGTCCTGCAACTATTTATGGTAAGCAGATTCTCACCAATTGCCGAATCCACTGTCTGAAAGTGCCCGGATGTTTGTCGGTCTTTTGATAGAATAACTCTGAGTATATGCTGTCTAATCCTCACTTCGAGAAGCTGACAAGTTCTGCCTGTATATATCGAACTACATCGACATACAAATCTATATATTAACATACTTTTTTAAAGATAGGCAACTTGTCCTTATGTGTAGAATTAAAGGCCGTCCTCGTAGTGAATATTGGTCTTAAATTGACAGCATGATAACAGCGATACACAGAAGAGGCAATCCTCTCAGCAAAGGACTGGCTAGCAGAACCAGCCCAAGGAATTCTGAAATAAACAGAACATTTTGGAGGACCGAAGATTTTGTTCTTATTTTTAAACCTGTCATCGATGACCTCCTCGGGATACCCGTTGTTAATAAATATATCCCTGATAAACTTAAGTTCGTCTTCAATCTTGCAATCACTGCAGATATTTAAAGCTCTATAGGAAATACATCTGATTAAGTTAAGTTTCCTAGATTTAAGTGAAAAAGAATGCCAACTCAGATATAGCCCAGTAAATGTAGGTTTCCTATAGACCGATGTGAGGAAAGAAGAATCACGTATTTCAACAAACATATCTAAAAATGGCAGTTCGCCATTATTTTCCTCTTCCATGGTAAATGTGAAAGAAGAGTGTAACTTATTCAATTTATCAAAGAATGATAATGCATAGTTGCGTGATCTAAAGGAAACAAAGGTATCATCCGCATAACGGAAGTAAATGAAAGGAAACCTATCAAACAGATGTCTTTTTTGGAACCCAACGAAAATATAAGCCAGAATGGGGCAAAGAGGGCAACCCCTACTAACGCCGTCGATCTAGCGGTACATGATCTCATTTGAACTAAAAGACACTGACTTTGTGGCAATACCCATCAATTCATTGAAAACTTCCTCAGAAAAGGGAAGGGCAATAGTAGATGGACCACGATACAAAAATTCCCCGCACATAGATAGGGTCTCATCCAAAGGAATGTTCGTGAATAGTAAAACAACATCAAAAGAGACCAGAAATTTGAACCCAATACATTCGGGAAGACGACGGATAATAGTGGAAAATGTGAAAGAGTCCTTCACACAACAGCTGGAATAAAATTCTAAAATAGGGTTAAGGACTTCAACTAACCATTCAGCCAAAGAGTTTTGAGCAGTATGGATCATAGAAAGAATAGGCCGCAGGGGAATACCCGGTTTATGAATTTTTGGCAATTTATACAATCTTGGTCTCTGTGAGCCTACTGGACGAATATATATATATAAGGACTTACTACTTTGGACGAATTATAATTCGCAGGGAATTGGCGGGAAATGTCAAAACTTCTCGATATCTGCATTATAAGGGTCGTTCAAAAAGATTCCAAGCCTCACCCAGAAAGAAGAGCTATCTGAACAATTTTTGTCGAGACCGCACGCTAGAACTTATCATAAAACTAGAAACCATTATTAAGATTTTTCTTGTTTTATAAGAAGTGGTAGTGTTTTGTCAACACAAAAATCATCAACTATCCTCCTCCTTTTGGGTGAGGTATAGAACATTTTGAATTACCCTCGTACATTTTTACTACTGGGCTATGTTCGCATGTGTCCAGAACATAAAGAAAGTTGAACAAAGGTAAGTCACGAGAAGATGGCGTTAAAGTTATTTCTGGAGACGGGGATTAGACGGAGAACTAGAGTTAGGAGATTTACTAGCCGCGTTGTTACCGAGGGTGGAGTGGGGATAGGGCAAGAAAACTCTCATAGTATAAACAAAAGGAGCGAAAATTGGACGGTGCTAGGATTATTAAGATTAGTTCCGTTGTGTTATGTTTACCAAAATGTACGTCAATCAATCAACGCAAAGGAAGAGGGAACAAGAGGCTTGAGGCAATGCTGGAGACTTCAATCGGTGTGAAAGTTAATGGGAGCTTAGGAGTTGGCTCCATTCAGCAGAAGATGCTGGGTTTGAATCGAACACCGTAAAAGAAAATGCAGAATGAAATTAAAGCAAACAAAAATACGACGTCTTACACGTGAGTGTAACCATAGCGGTCACCAGTTTTGCCTGTATATGAAAAGAGAAAAAAATAAAGAAAAAAAAACTGGCTTTGAAATTACATTCATCACATTTTCTCTGCTGTTAAAAGCATTCCTATCAACAGCACATCAATTTTTCTAATCATATTCAAACCTTGTTTCTTTATAAGCTATATGTCAAATTTTCCCTTTCTTCAATATATATATATATATATATATATATATATATATATATATATATATATATATATATATATATATAAAATAACATTTTTTACCCTGATTACAAATGGTTTCAAAATTAATAGTTACCATTGTGATAAATTGGAATTAAAACCATCTTGTTAATTATCTTTGTTTCCATAAGTCATTATCTGTCCAAATCAAAACAGTAATTCAATATATATATATATATATATATATATATATATATATATATATATATATATATATATATATACTGGTAAAAGTGACAGGGTCAGTAGCGTTTTTTCATTGGAATTTTGTTGTCTATTGGATCATTAATGAGAATCCTTTTACATAATGTGGTGTGTGTAATGATAAGGACGATCGTCTAGTCTGTGGCGTATTCTAGAAAAGGACATGTAAATTATACCGATTTGGTTATTTAGCTGTAATATTTTATGAATTTTGTGATTTCTCAATTCTGTTACACTCTTATGTTAAATTACTATGTTCCAGTTATTTGTTTATCAATTGTTATTATCATTCCTGGTGATTTTTTCATACCTGTGCTTGCTGACATTTTTTCACAGCAGTCTGAGTGACTGCAAAATCCTCAGGTCTCCAAGACTCTTCACAGTATCCCGATCAATCTTAATAATGCTGTAATTTGGATCGTCAGATTTCCAACTCTTCCAGCTAGCCTTTCCGGACTGTTCCAAGCACATTAATTACAATTGGTGTGACTTCGCTTCTCTTTATTTTGGAGGATCCTATTAAGGCTATAGTTTGGATGATCTTAGCACGTCCTCCGAAATCTACCTTTTCGAGTCCTTTAGGGGCAGTTGTGAACGCACCAAGTATAATTCGTATCACAGTCAATTTCATGTTGCATAACTTTCTAGGTCTCCGGCTAGGTCCAAGTATTTGTCTCTCTTTTCGTTTTCTTTAATTTTTACTCTATGATCCGCCAGAAGAGTAATGGCCACCATACAGCGGTTTCTCATTTTCGTCAATCATCGATTGGTTGGGTCATCTGTCCGGAATTAAGTGATCTGTTTGTATCTCAAATTGTCAGGGAATTGTGTGTATCTCATTTTTCTGGGCGGATTCTTCTTTATGCATATACTTTTTGTAGAATGGTCTCGTTTCAGTTTCTTGCACAATTCCCTGAGGATCTCTTTCCCCAGCCAGTCGATTCTAGTCTTGTAGTTTTTTTAATTACTTTACTGACTATCTGACTAATTGTTTCGTCTCTATCACATCATAACCTATATTTGCTATTCTGTTGTGTCTTATCAATAATACTTTCACATAATAGATCCTTCAGGCGTTGTTTAGTGCCATGTCCAAGTCTTATCGTATGAGATTTCTTCACTTCTATTATTTCAGTCTTTGTGTTAGCAGGTGGTATTTCATTAGAGTTTGAATACAAGTCTCCAGAATACTTGTGAGAATTCTTGCAGATATTTGCCATAATGTGATCTGAAGATTCTCGGCTCTTCATCTGATTTCCATTTCCTCCGATATTTTTTCAACATCTTTTGGTACTGTTCCAAGTGCACCAGCTAAAATTGGAATCGCCATCATATTCATGTTTTACAGTTTTTCAGTTTTACCTTTTTGCTTTATTTCTTTTGAAATCCGTGGTTCACCTCAACAGCAAAATTCACTAGATAGCTATTTATTTATTTCGTCTTAATTAAAACTAAATCTGATTTCTTACCGAGATTTGGTGATCCATTTGTATCTCAAAGTTTCTGACAATTACTCGTGGATTGCCTTTGCTGCCTACTAGCGTCTTGTTTATTTATTCTTTTTGTATTATTTTGATGCATTCGCTTATTATACAATTGACTATTTTTCTCTGCTTCCACATAATCGAAAGTTGGTCGTTATTGCATTATTTTGTATCGCTTTTAGAAGAGTTTTAGTTTTTCTTTTGAGATTTCTTTCTCAGCCATCCCCAAGTCTTCTCGTTGAAATCGTGAAGCATCTACGCAGTTTTATGCCATTACTGTTTTCTAGTTTTTTAAATCATTGTCTAAATATTGACATTGATATTACTAACTGTTGTAATTAGTTTTTATGCTTTCTTTTAGTGTGCTTGCCAAGCTTTTTTCACTTGTTGCATCGAATGCTAGCGATTCTTCCAACGTTTTTTGATGCTTATTATCTATCTAATGTATGTAAAACCTTGTGAATGGTCATCAATTCACATGTCCTTTCATACTTTTCTCTGAGTTTCAACCTAGTGTATTTTTAAGTATTGTCCTGAATATCTGACAAGAGTGACTGCCCAGGCCTTTATTCTTTTGATGAGATTTTTTCTTCAGAACCTGGGTTTTTTTTTGTCATTCTGAGGTACTTTTTCCTTATTTTTTTCTTTCATCTCGTTTACAGAAGTTTCAACTTTAAGAAAGAATAAATACACTTTTATCTTTATAACCAAGTGTCAATGGGTGTCATTCTTTCATCATTGCTATACAACAATATATCAATTTGTTCAGTTCGGTGATATCGTTCGTTGTGGCATGTTGCTGTACTTTATGAACATTTTCGGTCTCTACTTTACTTTTTTCCAGGTTTGATTCCCTTAGGATACTAACGTAGTCTTCAGTATACTCATGATTTTTTTTATTAATTCTATATCTGTCCAGTCTTCTTATATCTCTGTTCAAGTTGAAGTGGCGGGGGTGTCCTCATGGTGTGATGGTTAAAACGATGGACTGCAGAATCGTAGGAAGCGAGTTCGTACTCCAGTCACGCTATTACGTTCACTTTCGGGTAAATACCCTTGAGAATGGTATGAACCCCCTTATCCTCCCAGTTATGAGTTAAATAGTACCACTAATAACCGACAAAATGAAACGCAGTTTCTTCCAGGGAGCGGTCACATCGATACTGCTATATGGATGCACTACATGGACTCTAACAAAACGGCTGGAGAAGAAGCTAGACGGCAATTACACAAGAAGGCTGCGAGCAATCTTGAACAAGTCCTGGCGGCAACATCCAACAAGACACCAACTGTACGGCCACCTGTCTCCTATCACAAAAACTATTCAAGTTAGACGAACCAGACATGCAGGACACAGCTGGAGAAGCAGGGACGAACTCATAAGTGATGTACTGTTATGGACTCCCACACATGGCCGTGCAAAAGCAGGACGACCAGCACGAATATACATTCAGCAACAATGTGAGGATACAGGATGTTGTGCTGACGACATGCCGAAGGCGATGAACGATAGGGAAAAGTGGCGAGAGAGGGCCAGGGATATCCGTGCTACCAGTACGACATCATGATGATGATGATAACTGTTCTTCTAGAAGAATGGCTTTGGCAATAAATAACCTACAAAGGTTGATATGCCATTAAACAAAGAAACCAAATCAATTGTAGTGCAGGTTTGGTTTTCAATATTTGTGTTTCAATTCAAGTCTGATTGAGTAGGTTCTCCACGATTTTGCTGCCCACATTCTTATTGTATCTCAATGTCAGAAAACCTGTCTGTCTTTAAAATCAACCCGTCTCAGTTAGCAAGAAGTTGACTTGATATATTAAATTTGCTAGATTTCGTCCAGATCTCCATTTTCCATTCATTATATATTCTTTGCGTAGGGTTGATTTTAGAATAACAATCAATTACGTTTTTTTTTTTGTCTTCTCAAGTCCATTTATTCCTTTGATGTCTCACAGATGCATTGTTGCTTTGATCTTTGTTTGTGTGAGTACTTATTAAATATTAATTAATCTTTATCTATTCATTTGTGTTTTTTATTCTGATTTTGATTTTCCATTTATTTTTTCTTTTAAATTCATTCATTTATTTATTTGATGTTTGAGTTTTCTGGTTGTTTAGCTGGAACTTGTTTTTATGCCTGCATTTGTCTATTAGTTCTGTTCGTTTACTTATAATTTTTTGGTTCTGGAATTGTGATTAGTTAGCTTTTCTCTTTAGGTCAAAGTTTTTTGATATCTTGCTCTTAACTGGTGCTACTCTTCTTTGCAGCTTCTTTTTAGTGTGTCAAGTTTTTTTTTCGGTTCCAAATGTAGCGATAAAGTTTTGTGTTTTCTTCATACTTTTGTGGTTAAACATTTTCTGAGGCTATTTGTTACTCTAATGTATATTTTTTCAGTAGATGTTGCGGTATTTTGTATACATATTTTTTTTACTTGGCAATTTTGTTCCTGGTTAATATTTGTTGTTTCTCAATAGACAGTATTGTAATGAATGGAACAGCCCAATTCCGTTTAAAACTTTGCTTTTATGTCCGGCATTATGAAATCTATAAATCAACTCATATTCTACTTGGGATTTTCTCTCTTATAAATTTCTAAATAAGATAATATACACATCTAAACGTATACCTTTATAGAAAATTTAACTGAAATGTTTTAAAAAGTGTATATTTCTCCAGATTTTCCCCTGTAATCAAAAATTACTTTACCGTATAATTACCCAATTATAGTGGCACTATTTGTTTTCGTTATATATTCCCGCGTAGTCGAGTTGAAAGTACAGTATAATTGGTCGGTTGTGTTTTATAACACATAAACCTTTGTTGATTATTTAAGATCAAATCCTGTTTACACATATTTATTAAATATGTTGAAGTTGTTTGCAATCACCCTAATGTTTTCAAGAATTGCTGTCTAACACAAATTGTTTTATTTGCACACAGTTAAATTTTTCGTAGACATGCAATGAAATATAAAGAATTCAATTCATTAGAAATTTGTTTGCACATGGTTTAAAGTGTAGAAAATGATGACATATTTCTTTTTCATCTATCGATTGGACCCAAACAGGTGCTATATCTCCGACTCAGAGAGGACCTGGGTGTAATGGTAACGAAGGGGTACTTCACATTCTCCAAAGCTCAAGGACTGGATCCTTGCAATCAGATGGTTATCTTGCAGACTTCTTTTTGGGGTCCTTAATCCTCTCCAGAGATGCAGCTGGTGTATTTTACACTTGCGCCTTCAGCACACTGAGCTTTCCGTGAATTTATCAAGATAACTATAAAATATTTATACTTTGTGGTATAGTATGTAAACGTTTTTTTGTTAGTTTTTGACCAGAGCTTCTCGGCCTTGAATTTACCTTGTCCCTAATGACGACGACAAGCTCTCGCGCAGTTTTTTTCCTATTTTTGCTGAGCTTCTTATAGTGTTATGTAGACTTCTCGTTCTTCTTAATTTAAGCAGTAACACCCGCATTGAAATTTGCCACAGATAGCATAGGGAAGTATTCATGAAAATATTTAAATCCGACAGACTCCTTAACAAGAACTGTAATAACTTTTTTCATAAGACACAATTTTATGGGCAACTGTGGCACCAATGACAACACCTATGTATTTAATGTTTGCAGCAAAATTACTGGGGGAGTGAATACATGAATTATTAAATAAAGATTTAAAATAAGACAAGTTCAATATCTCGTCCAGTACACTAGGTGTAATGAAATGTGCTTGATCAAGCTCCCCGGGCTGAAAAGCAGCAGTTAACCTGGATTAGATCTGCTATCCGTTTGTGGAGGTTGGCCAAACCATGCCGCTCACAGAAGGCTGAACTGGGAATTCAATGTTCTATAAACACCAAAAAATAATGATCAGGAACACAAGTCAACTATTTACAGGAAGGACAGGGAGTGATTGAACCATTTAAAGGTACGTGAAGAGCTGTATCCTACAAGAACAATGAACCTACTCCGTACACTGAGTTCATTGTCCGTCTCTATATACTTTCACGCCCTCAGAAACGAAACGGTGATAATTAACTAACAGAGATTCAAATACTTGAGCTAAATTTGGTATTCTGTTTCTTCTCATTAAACGACCAGCAGTCACCGTTCATTATAATTCATTATACTTCATGTCTCAAAGTTGATACTGTGCCTCTTTACAGAGAACTCAATTCGTTCAAGCCAATGCATCCTGTGGTAGATTGCTATCGTTTTTCTTAATCATCCAAGCCATACTTATCATACTTAAAGGCTCCTAAAAGGTCTTGACGCCGTTTTATTCTTTATTGCATGTAAGAAGAAGCCAGGGAAAGAGAGAGATATTTATGTTATAAAATAGCCGAGAGATTTCGGTTCATGCCTTTGAGTTTAGTTAGGCTGAGAACCTTTCGGCTCAGCACATGGGTTAGTTAGGTGCAACATTGAAGCAGGTGTTAACGCGGGTGCGCTCGGGCAGATGGAGGTGTCACACAGATGACATAATAGTCCGAGACGATACTGGGTGCCAGGGTGCGGGTGACGTCACGCACCAGAAGCGCGCGGAGGTTTGTGTGAGAACTTGAAGAAAATAAGAGTCAGGTACTAGACGCCAAACGAGAAGGATCGACTTTTGGAGCTCGCAGGCGCGAGGCGAACTTGCGCCCGATGGGGGCCGCTCGAGTTGGGGGGCCAAATGAATAAGACAGCGTAGAAGATTGAGTCTTTCCTCCTTACGTCGAAACCTTTAACTCTAAGTTAATAAAAAGGTTTCGTACCTGAACAAGAAGTCGTTACGTGTTTTCGAATTCCGAGATTATTATGTTCTATCGTTATGAACATTATATGTCCATTTCGCACATAGCGTTAATTGTGAATATGGTACATTTATTCCCGTCATTGAGCCACTATGCGTTGTGAATTCTGGAAGTGCTATCGCAGAAACGACGACATTCTTTTGGATTACAGACCATTCAGAGTTCCTAACAAATACTGGATATATTGTAGCAGAGGCAGAGCCCAACTTGTCATGGAAAGAAGCATTATAAATGTCACCTGTGTACTTTTATCTAACAACTTAGACTCTTTGAGTCTAGATGTTGAATACTTGAATCTAGATGTTACATACTCGAATTTGTTAGAAAAAATCTCGGATCAAGTTATTGTTTAAGTTGCTGAGGGTAATGTGTTTTTTTTCCTCAGCAGTAGCACCTCTAAAAATGTAATCTGCGTTTTCAACGTCTTATTTCTCTTCTGATTTGCTGCTTTCTTTGTTTGCTTTCTTTCTAATAACGTGGGAACAGGAAGCTCAGAGTGGTACTGGGCGAGGAATGATAGAATTTCCGGATACATGATCGCAGATGTATTCTTGCCAGCCAGACTTTAGAAGGTTTCAGCATATAAAAGTATCAATTGATTGAAAGGTCAAAGTGTATATGTCACATTCTTGGAGTTATTAACCTCATACATCTCTTTTCCCTTCCATACAATCCTGTAAAAGAGTGAATTCAAAATTGTTATCGTGAAGATTAGAATTAACTTGTTCACCACTAATGTGCAAAAGATTCATGCATTATATTTTTGTAAGTAATATTTTTGTATTTTAAAAGGTCTAACTTTTATATAACATAAAATCTTAATATTAAAGTAAGCAAAAAGTGTCTGTTTTATTTTCTGGAATTTTATTTTTTGCAGTGCTAGCAGGTAAGAAGAGGCGCACTGACTTTGTGTTCATCCTCGGCAGGCATGTCGAAATATGTCTGGTAGCTTCAAACCTATTATCAGATAGTGTCACAGAGTGCTTTTCGCTGTTGTCTTGATAAATTGGCAGCAATATATCGTAGAATGCGTCTGGAGAACGCTGGTAGCTTCTTGATGCCATCAATGGTAAATAGAGATAGGTCGATGCGTTCACTTAGGCAACTACAAATACACTGAAATGGTGAGTGGTGAGACTATACTAATACCCATGTGCCCATGTATATATATATATATATATATATATATTTGTGTGTGTGTGTGTGTGTTTGTGTATTGCTATGGAAAGTTCTAGAAAATTCTAAAACGTTCTTCAAATGTCTCGGAAGTTTTATAACCGTCAGAAAAATTAATGAAACTTCGAATAAGTTCTACAAATTTCTAGAATTTTTTTAGATAACTTGTAAGATCTAGAAAATTTTCTATCAGTGACTCAGCACTGAATTTACTTGAAAATGGATAAATTTGAACACTCTATGACAAGGTTAACCGGCTCATTGGCCTATTGGATAGAGTGTTCGCAAATGGTCCAGGAGACCAGGGTTCCATCCCTGGTCGAGTCATACAAAAGACTCAAAAATGGTACTTGATGTCTTCTTGTTTAGCACGCAGCAATATAAAGTAAAGATCAAGGGCAAAGTGGAGCAATCCAGGGAAAGGATTAGCGCTCTTCCCAACACCTCGGTGTTGTAGCTATTGAAAAGGGAGCCTTCTGGTCGTCCTCGACTACGTTCGTCTAACTTTACTTTATTACGAGGTTACAAAGTCAAAATTAAAAGAGAAAAAAATCATTCTTTTCCGTTTACTTTAGAATTGAGTAATTGGGAAATGACATATTCTGCTTTGTGGTTATGTAAATTAAATTTTTTACATTCTGTTATTGTTCAGAAGAAAGATGACCCTAATATTTTTTATAAAAAGTTAAATCACTTCTTTTCTAAACTTTGGGTACCGTAAGTTTATAATTACTTATAAGAAATGATTGATAAAAACGGATATTATTAGGTGTAACGCTTACCATATTTTACAGCATATGAATTTGGATCCGAAAAAATAGATACGTCCTTTACATGTATTCATGTATTCACATTTATGGTATCAGATTGGTTGACTTGTTGTTTTGTTTTATAGCGTATTAACCCTTTTCGGCTCATTTAGCACTGAATTAAATTTCAAAAAATTCAATTTAATATAAATATTGTTTTTGTTTACAAACAGTTAAATTCCAAAACAGTTCTATTTAAAATAATTCAATTTAGTATAAGTACAAGGTTTGGTTCTTTTAAAAATCAGTTTTAATTCAAACAGTTACGTAAAACATAAGTATACAGTTTCAATCTCAAAAGCAGATCTATTTCAAACAATTTAGCTTACCATATGTACACAGTTTAATTCTATTTGACTAAGAGATCGGAATCTATCAGGTGCTATCATTCCAGGCCAAAGTGGACCAGTGTGCGATGGCAATGAAGGGGTACTCCATGTTACCTATAGATCCAGAGTAACTGGAACCTCACCATCAGATTGTTAAGTGTTATATCGAGGGCACCTGCTGGGGGGCGGAGGTTATTATTGCAATCATATTTTTTGTTTTAAATAAGTAATGCTAAATTGCTTGGTAATAAATATTGCATCTTATGATCCGTTTTTATAATATAATATTTCACTAGAAGTAATACAAATTTGGAACATGTGATTTAGAAGAAAGTAACATTTTAGGAAATATCCTTTTATTGAAAATTTGATCAAGATGTAATTTCTTATCGTCGATATATATATAAATATATATAATTGAAGAAAACATTCAACGTACCGTCATTTTGCTATTGCAAATTTGTTTTGTTTGTTGTGGCCGGCTGAAATAAAACCTATTATCTCATCAGATAGCCCTCACATAATGTATAGAAAAAAAATTATAAAAATATTCTTTCAAGGGATTTTTACTCGTTTAAAAAACGAAAGCGTGTGGGACAAAAAGATTTGGGCTAGCAGTTGGTGTAAAAGTTGATATAATGTGATTTTCTATACTTACATATCTAAAAATAAATTAATAAAACTCACAGAACTTTCTGAACCTGAAAAAAAAAAAAAAATATATATATATACATATATATATATATATATATATATATATATATATATGCGTGCGTGTGTGTGTGTGTGTGTGTGTGTGGGCACGTGTGGGTGGGTGGGTGTTTGTGTGTGCGAGTATAGAATATAAATGATTTAATTCGAAGAAAAAAATAGATAATGCGGTCATATGCTGAGAACACACACACACACACACACACACACACACACACACACACACACACACACACACATATATATATATATATATATATATATATATACATATATATATATATATACATATATATATATATATATATATATATATATATATATAGAATAGAATAGAATAACACATCAGAGATGTATGTAGATGTGAATCTAGATATGTGACTATATAACAATGTTTTCAAGGTCGAATATATCATAGCTGATTTTTAGGTAGATTTTAACGCTTAATTTAAAGACTATACTCATTTTTCTAATCAGATCAAATTTTTAAGATATAAGCTCTTACTTGAAATGTATAAAACAGCATTATAAATATATATATTTTCTTGTTGAATTAAACAAATAAAATATTTTCTTGTTGAATTAAACAAATAAAATCTTGGCCTTATATATTCACAAAAAGCACTCATTGTGCAATAGTAAACTGAAAAATACATGAAAGAGGCTATTCATTGATGAAAGGTTTTTTCCAGGGACTTCCTCCTGTGTTCGGTAGTAACCGGATTCAGTTTCAAGCATCATCAGTAGTCAGTGAAAAAGCTTATATCAGACCAATCTTGCTAGCGCTCTTCCATTATGTGAATGTCTTGATTAAAGTACTCATCCTGCTCTTTCCTCAAATGTCCACTGTTTACTCGAAAATAGTCCAAGTGTGACCGTAGAAAGTGTAGTTTGACTGACATTTATGCTCGGAGTTTGCGGAAACCCTTCAGTAACGCTTCAATTTCCTTCTCGAATTCCGTACTCCAGTGGTTTCCCAGGAAGTTGACAACTACTGAAGACACTGACTGCTAGATGGAGACTTCAGCTTCGCTCAGTGCTTCGTAGAACATTGGGTTCTTCATGAGTTTTCTTATTTGAGGGTCATTAAATATATCAGCATTGAGTTTCACTATACTTATTCGTGGGAATTTTCCTGGAGGAAAGCAAACCTGCTTTTTGCCATGTCTATTTTCTCCTAACTTGAGGTGGAAGAAGTATTTTATTCAGTTTAACTAGAGGGTGTGACTGAACGTAATGCCATCCAGATTTTAACCCTTGTCTTAACAGCCACTCTTGTCTGACAAAATGTTAATCGTCAATCCGGCTATCCCAGAGACGCAGAAAATTGGAATACACTGTGTACCCACGTTGGACCAGTCCAACAAACTTAAAACCTCCACTGATCATTTATTTTTGCTCCTGGTAGTTTACATCAGACAGCAAAAGACCAATGCTGTTTTGGAGTTTCTAAAATTTGTACGGAATGTCCATACGGGTGGAGGAAAAACTATTCAAATTATGTTGAAGAACGGATTTGAAACTTCTGCTAGATGAGTCAGCAAAATTCTACATTCTGAAGTATCATACACTGATCCCATTGAGTGGATCAATCCAGCTATGTTGTTACATTAAACCAACGATGATTTATCCTGGATCGTGAACAAAATGTCAGAATTCTCTATCACGGTCTTAATACCAGGAGAACGTTGTTCTAGGTGTCAACAGACTTTTCTCTTTTAGACATGAACCCGGTAGCTCAGCATATTCCTTTGAAAGTTTCAGGTCTCGGTTCAAGTAATTGAGTTCTGCTTCTATCAAGGGTATTGGCTGGTCGACCTCTTCTGGCTTGTAGTTACATCAGTCATGTCCATATGCTTTGAATCTGAGCAATATTCATTGTTACAATATTGCTCGGGAACAGGAATGTCTGGACAATGAGAGATTAGGTTTATGTCAGAAAGAACAGCGGGTTATTGGACATGGTGCATGTTTATGTGATTTATTCCTTTTAGATTTTTCATGCAGAAATAGTAGTCCATAATGTGATCTTTTCTTTTCCTCTAGACTAGCATACTCTTCCTTTTACCATTCCTCCAATCCCTCAAGTTATCCATTTTACCGCAAGCGTGGTGAGCGAATGGCTTATCTTGGTGTCCTTGTTTGACTCCAAAGAAATCGCGATATACCGTCTTCACAGTCAGGGAATAATGATTGATGATTAGGAATAGCCACATTACCACAGGCATAACAGAACCTGTCAAGTTATTCTTAGACTTGTGATACATTCTTAGAGAAATACAAAAGTCAAATAGAGGAGAAAAAAATAAATCAGCATTGACACTTGTTACTAAACAACAATATCATTATAAGCTGAGGAATAATCCCTGCCCCCTCAAGGTATGTAGATTAGCAAGGAGGTGGTACACTGTAGTTAGGCACACAAATGATATCATATGCCATACTAAATATCAAGCACCCACGATCAGTTGTGGCAAATAGAGTCGCAGGTTTTTGTATGTGTTATTATTGTGTACAACTTGTCGTGAAGTACTACTTGTCGTAAAGCACACCTTAAAAACCAGGCTTGAGCAAACACAATGAGCGGTATTTTTTAATTTAGCACAAAACAGTGATCATATATCACTTGATAAACCGTTCACCTTTGGGAGAAAAAATAATGCTGGCCAGTGTTTTCGTCTGAAACAATTATTATTTGTAGTAAAATTATCATTTTGTTTTATATAATATTCGATTGGAGGCGTGTAGCGTAACGATTATTGTCTTCGGAAATTGATGTTTCGACCCTAGTTCGACTCCAAGACGAAACTACTTGCGTTTCCCTCCGAAAGACATTAGTCCATGACTTCTCCTCTCAGCTGGGAGTTAGGCAGACTGAGCTCTTGAGCCTTCCTGCGAAAATCAGACTAGAAGAAAGAACTCTATATTCAAACCAGTTAAATCCCGCCTAAATTGGTATTTTGTGTAACCATAACCATAGTGAAAATCTTTTCTGAATACATACGCTGAATTCACAAGCGGTTGGCCAATCAATGATTCTTCGTACTGTAAAGTAATCATGGATTTTAGTTAACTATTTTAGTAATAATATCTTTTTATAGCTAAAATAAGTGTTCGAAATTTCGTTGTTTCATTTTGCAAAAGTGTTCAACTCTTTCTATTACGGTGAGGTTACCACGGGGTTCATCCGAAACTTATGGGGATATGTTACACCATGTTCGTTTTGGTGCCGTAGTATTACAATGCAACCAGTAAAAAAAGGTTTAAATGGTGGCAAAACTTATGAAATATTTTGAGAGCATTTTTCTTAAAACGGTAATATTGAACGGTAATTCTGATTTATCCCCAAAATGTACATATTCTATTTTCAAGCCTTTTGAGACAACCTCCAGTGCTTTTAAAATCATAGAAACAACCACCACATTCTGATTCTGATTTTATTGTTACAACATTGTTCAAATGTGTATCAGCATGCTACTAGTGCATACTTGTCATTTTTAGAATCAAGTGACAGCATATCCCTGCGTAATAAAAAATGCTCCTTCCAACATTTTTATCTATTTTCGGTATGGTATCATACATGTCATCAACCAATCATTAATTACCAAATATTTTAAAGTATTTTGATATTGGAATAAGTTGAGAAAATAATAAAAGGTTACTTTACGTGTCAATTAAATCTTATTTATTGTCTAAGACACTCCTCTTATTCAAGCTAAAACCTTGAGTGTTTAGAGATGAAAATTGCCCTAATTGGATTATGTGTAACTTTTTGCCATTCTAATTCTATTTCTATTTCGTCTGAGAATCTTATTATTCATTACAAATGATTAAAACAGATTTAGCTATCTCATTATGTGTGCTAAATACCAACTTCGTTTTAGATGATATACTGTATAATAGCTAGGACAAAAAAGACAATCTATTTCTTTTGAATTTCGTAATATAAAAGTTTGAAGTGAATCTAAATAGTCTGAGGGTAATATTAGTAAAAGGATAGTTTTACTCTGCAATATATATGTATTTGGTAAGATAAGAATATATTCTTCTGGTATATGCAGTATCCACTAAGGATTAGCATACCAGAGGATCATCTGAGTGCATCGATTTTTCTTTCTCACAATCCTCCCCTATAAGATCTCGCTTTTGGAAATTACTCAACACAGGTTCTAGTATTTGCACAGAGATGCTGTATATAAGTAATTGTTGGTGAGCCAACGTTCGCATGTCGATGTTGGAACCTACAGTAGAACTTCATTTATGACTATGTCTCTCTTTCTTTAGCAATACCCAGCATTGTCATGTTCGCATTACCGGTATGGTTTATTTAATAGGAGGCAAGTGGCAGTGCAGATGCACTTTTTTGGGGGGGGTATTTAGGAATTAATCAAAGAGCCTCTTTGTGTTGTTTCCCTCTAGCGTTTTCTTGCAGCACTTCGTGAAAATCCACTTTGGGCAGCCCTACAGTTATAACGACACGGCTACAACAAGGCAGAACCCCAGTTTCATTCATTAGAGATTAGATTTCCATTTGGTCGAAAACTTATTAACAGCTGTCCATGCTTTTCCTATGCATACGTTGGCGGGGGGGGGGGGTAATGATTAAAGCGATGGACTACGGGATCGTTGTACGTGATTTCGAGCTGCAGTCGCGCGATTATGTACGCTTTCAGACGCCACGACAAGGTTGATATGCCATTGAATAACAAACGCACAGAGAAACCAACAAACAAAAACCATTTGTTGATATTGCTTACAGTAGATGAGATTTGGCTATCGAGGTATGTGAAATGCTCTACTCAATTCAATATATATATATATATATATATACTTTATTAATAGCAGTTATAAAAGTTGCATATTTTTATACTGAAATACTTGGGTATTTTTGCGATATCTAGCTAATGAGTGATACTACGAAGGTGTCCGTAGTTTAATGGTTATCGTCGTAGGAAATGGACACAGCGATACGAGTTCAAATCCTGGACCAGGTTAATTGCATTTGAAATAGCACTAATACCCTTGGGAAAGGTATGAATCCAATTATTCTCTCTCCAGCGATGGGTAAATAGTAGGGCAGACTGACTTCTTCAGCCTTGGTGAGGCAACTAGTCTAGGAGAAGAATAACTTTGAATTTAAACCTGTTAAAATCCGCTAAAAAATTGACATTGTATCATATCCTATCCAAGAGGAGGGGGTTGGTAAATATGGATACAGGGCAGCAGATAGAGATGCTTTTGGTAAGGACGTTAAAGTGATGATTCCCAAAGTACAGTGAGATCTTGATCACGCCTCATACTCTTATGATGTTACTCATCGGATTTGTCATTATTGCTCTGAGCAAAACTTATGAATCCTAGTTGACCTTTCATGATCATCGAGATTCTTGATACAACAACAATAACAACAAATGAATTTTGCCACTTCTTTGGTTTTATGTCTCATTTCAAACTTGTAAAGTATCATCGTCATCATGTCATGCCGCTAGCATGGATATCCCTGACCCTCTCTCGCCACTTCTCCCTATCGTTCATCGCTTCTGGTAGGTCTTCAGGGCCACCCCCTGTACCCACACATAGCTGCTGAATGTATGTTTGAGCTAGTCGTCCTGCTTTTGCCCGGCTATATGTGAGGGTCCATAGGAGTACATCACTCACGAGCTCGTCCCTGCTTCTCCAGCAGTGTCCTGCATGTCTGGTTCGTCTAACTTGGATAGTTCTCGTGATGGGAGGCAGGTAGCCGTATAGTTGGTGCCTTGTGGGGTGTTGCCGCCAGGACTTGTTCAATATTGTTCGCAGCATTCTTGAATTGTCCGAATGAGACGACGGTACTCGTTCATCTGCACGGCTTTCAAATCACACACGGAATGAAGGAATGTGTACTACCCTGCATGCCAAATACCACAATACCCTAAAACCAGAATGGGTGCCTATCTAGGCTTCAACTGCATATGACAAAAGCACCGAAAATGGTAACTACTAATATATCGCAAAACATTTGACAGATCATTAACGACATTTTTACTGAGATATTTTAACATATTGTTGGTCAATTTCATGAATTTCATCTTGTATTTTAATCCCCAATTTAAAATTATTTGCATTTTATCTGTTAGAGCCTCGATGCTTTTATCTTACACGTATTCCTGACTAATACTAGTCATTTTCAAACATATCTATTTGCCCTATTGATGGTATCTTAACAGGTACTACTAGTCCGTGTCCGAGTAGACATAGGAGTATTGGCAATAAAGGAGTACCCAATGCTTCTCTGAAATTTAGATTCAGATCCAGTTATGTGTCATATTTACCACACCATATCTATCTATCTATCTATCTATCTAAATGTATTTCCTGATTAATTTTCAGTGAACATTTTCAGGCATCTATCTATCTATCTATCTATCTATCAGCTTATATGTACTTGCTTTTGGTTTTCCTTGAACATTTTCAAGATTCGTCCATTAAAACTATAATTAGAACCAACGTGAATTAATATTTGTAGAAGAATTTATGAAGCAAATGAACACTACTGAAAGAATCCCTACAATAATACAATTGTGTTTCAGGATAAAGATAGTAGCACAATTATTGATTCGTTAATCGTCTTTCATTAGTTTTTAAATGTGGGATTAAAAACAAACGGATGAGATTAAAATTAGGAGGAAAACAAAATGGCCGGACATGTCTTTTTTTTCGGTTATATTTTTATTAAAAGGTTCGTGAGAGACAAATGCAGATAATTAATTATATGCGTTCATCATACTCGGGTCGGTATTTAAGCTTTTGTAGAGTCCATTTAGATTCATTGCATGAACTTGCTCGTAATTTTCTGAAATGGAAAGGAAAGCTGACGAGTTATTTGTTCGGTTCCCCCCCCCCGTGGCCAAAAGTTTTCACTAGGTAAGTTTAATATGAGGATATTCCTCAGGATGTAAACCTTTGTCGAAGTGGATGAAAACATGGTTGGTTCCGACCGCATTCTTTTGCACCGGAAAATAAACCCGGCTTTTATCTCTTTTAAACGAAAAGACAGGGACAAGCTAGGAGGAGGCTCCCCAGGAATTGATTACTTGTCACCCTTCTGGCAAAATAATGAGTGAAAGAATTCATTAATAACACGTGCTGGCCTTTGGCTTTCAGGGTAGACGTCTTACGTTCTCGTAAGGTGGATGTTATTAATGGGGCTTTTTTTGCATATCTTAGCTAAGCTTATCGCTTTGCGCATGACGTGCCCTTATAGGGAATTTCAAGATCAAGCATTTTTATCCCGATAAAGTATGGTTTGGGTGTTTGGGTTTAATAGCTTATCAACCTTTGTAGCTCATTTAATGTCAAATCAATTTTTACACAAATAAACAGTTCTATTTTTAAAAAAAAATTAGTTGAGCATGATTACATAGTTTAATTGTCAAAAACATTTCTATTACAAGCTATTCAGTTTTGTTGAATGAGAACGAGATGGGTATGGTATAAACGAGATTTTTCCAGGGATCTAAATCTTATTAGAACGAAACGATCCGTGGATACATTGCGAATGAAATCAATGATGATATTGATACCGATAACCGGGAAGAAATCAAGCACTGTGAATTGAATTACCAATGTTTATTCATTTCGCAATATCATTCCTCTACTTAAAAAAAGAAAAAAAATAGAAATTAAGACTATTCTAGTTATCTCGGTTATATTAAGAATTTTATGAACATTAATTCAGAATGGGCACGTAGAACGCTAATTAAGATCCCGTAAGTAGGTTATAAGTAAGCCAGTCAGAAGGCTCCCTTTTCAATAGCTACTACAGTGAGGAATAGGAAAGGAGCAACTTTTTTTCCCTTTATTACTTCACTATACCCTTGATCCATACCTCATAATGTTTAGTGTTAAGCAATTTTTGAGTTTTTGGTATTACTCGACCTGGGGTGTAACCCCAGTCTCCTGGACCATTGACGAACACTAATTATAATTTTGTAACAATTTGGACGGAAAGGTTTATCATTCCCTAAATTAGATTATTTTATCTTTTTCAGAAAATTACCAGTTTAAATTGATGCTTATTTATCTATCTTTTACTGAAATCGAAGTGACACCAAATACCCCTCAGGTTTCCAGGACTCTCCTAAGTATCCTAACTGATCTTGAAAGTACTGTCGTTTGGAGGGTCAGGATTCTCTCACATATCTCCATGTTTACCAAATATCTACTCTGGAAGCACTAACATCGATTAGTATCACTGTTACCTTGATGATTCTAATCTTTATCAATTCTCTGACAAGATCTACGCATTTGTCTCTGATTTAGCTTTCTCCTACTTTCACTCAATAGTCGGCTTGAGCTGTAAAATCAACTAAATTGTTAATTTTTAATCCGCTCTCATTTGATTTAGATGGTATGATTGTTTAACCTCGAAATAATCACATGCATTTTAATTTGATTATTAAGAGTAAATGTACATATAACAAATTTACTGACAACACTATTAGTTAAGCCATTATTTGAAGTTTTTCCGAACATATTGAACTATAAGGAAAATACTACTTTAAATCTCGTAACGTTTTCCGCCGGCATCATTAAATGGCTTTATCAGAAACTCTATTTGAGCGAGAGCCCATCCGTTTCGTAACCGTTTAGGTTCGTGCCAACTTTCGATGTTGAAGACTGACACAGCACAGCCGTATCCTTGTTTACTCCCTTCGACATGTTTATTCTTTTACTTTTCTACCACACGACGTTCGATGACCGAATCACCACCCGTTCACTCTCCCGTCGGATTGACGCCCTACGCCAGGAAGCGACCCATTCAATAAAACTTCGACCGGCACGCTGCTATGCTATAGGAAAAGTGACGTTTATACTCCAAGGCTATTAACCCCAAGGACCAAATCGATTCCAACCTAGCCTCGAAGGTGTCACTTTTATTTGTACATCTGCTTTTGCGTGTATAGCTTATGGCGAGAATGCAGGCAACGGTGGAGAGAGGTCTATCGGCTCATGTGAGAGATAGGGAAGTTGGTTTCCATGAGGCGGAATTGTTGCCAGTTCAGAAATGTTCTTGTCCTTTTGTGGGTTATAAAATCCAGACATTGTAGAAAAAAGAAAGAAAAAAAGAAAAAAAAAAAGAAAAGAAAAAGGAAATGATGTGTGTGCATGCTATAGTCTATTTGTATTAGAGTGAAGTAATGTTGAGGAAAAACTTTTACAAGTAATACACGTATTTGTGAGTAGGTTTATGTGAGTTTGTCGAGGTAAATTATAGTTTCGTTAATGCTGCTGTCTTGAGCGTGTTTGTCTTCTGTGTTGAATAATAGGGGGGTGGAGCGCTTTATTATAGATAACAAATGTTACATACAAATGAACAGAAAGGAGCAAAATGTATCACAGGTTGAAGGTAATAATAAAAAAAGAAATCCTTTTTTTATTAAGGTTGGTTGGTTGGTTGTTATGTATATCAACCCTTGTAGGACATTTAATGCCAAATTCTAATTATGAAACTAAATCATATATTTATTTTCAAAACAAAAAGTTTTTTTTAGGTAACACTACTTTTAAAGGAGCCATTCCTCATTTGATAGCAAACAGACAAATAATTTCCAGTAATACTATCTAACACTAATAGTTTTGATTGCACATAGTAAATGGTGTTGAGCATTGCTAATTAAATCTGTCAATTCTATTTGAAATTATTCATTCGTTTGCACACATTGAAATGGTTCCAAGAATTTCTATGTAATACTAATAGATCAATTTAACTATCATTTTTTTGCACACAGTTAAATGGTTTCAAGTATAGAAAATTAATAACTATTTATATTTGACCCATGGGTGAGATAAATCCTCTCCGGGTAAGAGTGACTCGGGGAGTAATAGCAAAGAAGGGACGTTCCGTGTTCTCCAAACCTCAAGGACTGGAATCTAACTATCAGATGCAGTTTAATTTCATACCCAGGAAACTCGTGCGGGGTGCATAAACTGATCCGTCTGTAGAGATGCAGTCTGCGTATACTACAGCTTCAGTCGATTGGGCTGCCATATTAAGAATGAGAAATGATCTTTGATGATCCCACAGATGATAACACTGAAGATGATGCTTAACATTTCTTGTTAGATGTGTTGTGCATATTTTGTAGTTATTTAATTCCAAATCCTATTCACACGCACACACACACATACACACACAACACTAACGCATATATATATATATATATATATATATATATATATATATATATATATATATGATGTATCAGCAAATAGTTTGTATGTAACTTTATTTCAACACGAGTTAAAGCTTATTTGTTTACACATAGTAAAATGGTTTTAAGTATTCCTATCTATCATTAGTAATTCTATTCATCAAGACTTCATATCTTATAAAAACAATTTGCACTCAGCTGTATAGTTCTAAATAATGAATAATAATAATCTTGAGTATATGGTTGACCTCTTCTATTTGATCCATTGATAGGAGCTTAGAAAGTACAACCATTCCATGTTAGAGTGAACCTGAGAGTAATGGTTATTAATGTGTTTTCCACATTCTCCAAAGTGAGAGACTGGGGTTTTATCATCGTCTACAGAGTGTGGAGGGGAAATTAGGTATATTCTAGTATAATAATAAACGGGTCTATTGTAAGACAAGAATAATTTGATTAAAAAAAATAAACAAAAACATAAGAAGATCGACGCAAATCCGTACATTTACTCAACATGGCCAAATTATTTTTTCAATTATTGTATCAACAAAATATCGAAGGGATTCGGATGCCTTAAAAATTAATTCTACAAAGGTTTTACTCCATTTCTCCTCTTGCCCAGTTGGATGGTGTCCTAGAATACTCCGACTTCCCCAACGAATGTCCAGATACGACACTAAGACATCTGACGGTGAGGCTCCAGTAATACTGGAGCTTTGGGGAATGCAGAATACCCCTTTATTGCCATCGCTCCCAGGTCCACAGTGATCCGGAGTGGTAGCACCTGATAGGGTCCTAAGAGTTATATAGAACTAAACTGTGTCCTTATGCTAAACTGGATTGTTTGAAGGAGAACAATTTTAATACTTAAACTGCGTATTTATGTTTAACTGAATTGCTTGAAATAGATCCCTTGATATCTAAACTGCATACTTATGCTAAACTGAATTGTTTGAAATTGAACTGTTTTTGACATTGAAACTGTACTTAGCATAAAACTGAATTGTTTGAAATAGAACTGTTTTGACATTTAACTGCGTGTAAACAAAATCTATACCTATACTAAACTGAAAAGTTTTAATTTGAACTATTTGACTGAACTGAATAGCTCGAAATAGAAATATATTTGAGAATTAAACTGTGTATTTGTGGTAAACAGAATTGTTTGAAATAGAACTATCTGTATAAAAATGGATTTGGAATTAAATAACATGAGAAGGTTGATATTCGATAAAACCCATACAACCAACCCACAACGAATATCTATTCCTCCTCAATAGCAGTCTTGATCGGACCAATATGTGAATGGCATGTTGCATTTTTTCTAAAATGCATCAAATGGAGTAATCAAGGGGGTTAGGGTCTGGGCTTAAATTTTCTTTAATTGCTGTCTTTACAGTTTTCTCGAGGAATTTCAATTCCTTAGCGTGATTTACTTCTTAATCATCGTAGCTAGAGCAGTAGAAAGCCTTATTTTCGTTTTTGTTCAATCCTCCACTACCACTCTTCTAAAAGAAGCTCATTTGCTGTAAAGATTATTTGTTGGCTTCATATATGGTAGACAAAGAAACTTCGTCTTGGTTTCGGCGTTACACAAATCATAGATTCTTTATCGTTTCTTTTCTTCCTTACTTATCTTAGGCTGGATTTTAATCAAAAAGTGCTTGAATAATGAAACTAATCATGTGTGACAATACCCATCTCTGCAGCTCATTGCATAAGTTACTAAGGCCACATCGAGGACTTATGTGTGGCCGGATCGAGCGAGTCGCAGGTTCACTGGGAAAAGAAAAAAAACTCAACAAAAACTTTGTGGTTAGAACACCAAGGGAGGATGGAGAGCGTGTAACACTTTGTGGATAATTAGTTATAGTTTGAGTTTCGGCTGGCAAAAGATTATCTTAACTAACTAGGTCCGGCTGGTAATGTCGCTGTTCGTTGTTCTTTGTTCCGGCCTAATCAACTTTCCTCGAACCCGAACTAAGTCTAACTGCTAGGACCCAAAAAGCACCTGTATATATACAGAATGTTTCATTATTATTTCCGGCCAAGGGATAACCACGAATAAAACCATAAAATTTTGGGGGGGCCATTTCTCTCTTAAAAAAAATGGACATAAAAATATTTCCTAGACTGGCCTTATCCGATCCAGGGGCATTAAATTCAGACCCTTTAAGTTTTTGACCAGTACCAGACAAGTACTTAACACTTACCCACGTCCGTGGCCATATGTATAAACATTTTCTTATCTAGTTTTCCTTAATCTAGTTAATGGGTTTTCCTAACTTTTAAAATTTGAGACCCAAGCCGAATCTAACTCACCTAGCCACATATATGTGTGTGTGTGCGTGTGGGTGTTGGTGTGTGTGTGTGTGTGCACATATATGTGTGGGTGTATATATATATATACATATTTATACACACGAACACATGTATGGGTGCACAGACACACGTGTGTATACAGGTATTTGCATATATCCAACTCATAGTGTCACACATGAAACGTTAGATTTATCAAATTTTCTCAAAAACTGGATTAATCTGGCTAAAGAAAAGTTTCAAAAATTTCTCGTATTTTGCTCCGCATCTTGTCCCCTCTAGTGATACAATTAGGAAACGCAATGTCTTGTTTTTCGCTACACGATTAACTCTCCACCACAGCCTTCTAGCATCTTTAAGCTAATTTTTTTCTTCAAGAACAATTGGAAAAATGCAGTAAGGATTTCATCATATTGGTGCTAGATATTGACGTGACCAGTCGATTGATCGGATCGAACAACATCTAAAGTAACATCTGAAGTGGACTGTTGCAGGTCAAGTGACACTTTGGCCGTCGCTTCAATCATTGTTAAGCCACTAGGATCCTGTCAAGAATCATTATAGTTTGCCATCCACGGCCAATTGTTGGTCTTGTTAGGGAGAAATCTTATCTTTCCGAAGGGTTACAATCGGTGTATTCCACATCCCCAGTCGATAGGGTAGGCATAAATAGAAAACTAAAGCGTAAAAGAAAAATAAATGTACAAAGATTGTCCAAGAGAAAAGAAGAAGGTGTAGAATCTTTTTTGTTGGCTTAGAGTAGATTATTCGAAGAATACTTTCTTTAACCAATATACGGCATGGAAAATTTAAGATAAAGGCGATTTAAACCTGCCTAGTTGATAGGCTGATTGATTTTAACGACATCTCTATTCGTCCAGGTTTATCTTCCTGTCAATGTGTTAGAGAGTTTTGTTCATAGGTATGTTTTTGTTTATTTTTGTGTATTTGAGTCAAAAGAATTTTCGCTCAAAGTCGTATTTTAAAAATATTTTTTTCAAATATTAGTTTAAACATTCATTTGTTTTCAATTACTAAGTTCATTTTAATAGTTATCATCATCATCATGTCGTGCTGGTAGCACGGATATCCCTGACACTTTCTCGCCACTTTTCCCTATCGTTCATCGCCTCTGGCAAGTCTTCTGGACTACATCCCGTATCCTCACATAGTTGCTGAATGTATGTTCGTGCTGGTCGTCCTGCTTTTGCTCGGCCATGTGTGGGGGTCCATAAGAGTACATCACTTATGAGTTCGTCCCTGCTTCTTCAGCAGTGTCCTGCATATCTGATTCGTCTAACTTGAATAGTTTTCGTGATAGGGGGCAGGTGTCTGTACAGTTGGTGTCTTGTGGGGTGTGGGCGCCAGGACTTGTTCAAGATTGCTCGCAGCCTTCTTGTGTAATTGCCGTCTAGCTTCTTCTCCAGCCGTTTTGTTAGCGTCCATGTAGTGCAGCCATATAGCAGTATCGATGTGACAGCTGCCTGGAAGAAACTGCGTTTCATTTTATCGGTTAGGTCTGATTTCCATATAATCGATAGCCTATTGATAGCTGTCCATGCTTTCGCTAACCTTGTTTTGATGTCCTTTTCGGTTGATTCGACGCTGCTTCCTAGTTGAGTGAATTTGTCTACTAGTTAAGAGGGGTTCCTTCTAGAGTGGAGATGTCCCTCGTTTGATTATAGCACATATATTCCGTTTTGTGTGCATTAACATAGAGGCCTATGCTTGCTGCTGCTCGTTCCAAACTATGCAGTAGTGTTTCGGCTTGGTCAGGTGTATTTGCCAGTATCGCTATGTTATCGGCGTAGTCGGCGTAGGTAATTGTTTTTGCGGGGTACCTTCTACTTCTTTTTTTTTTGTCAGCTCGAAGCCGTTCGCTCTGATTTTGTCAATCGATGTTCTAAGTACCTAGTCTAGACAAATGACAAAGAGGTATGGAGCTAGCGTTGATATATGGGTACTAATTATTATAACCATTAGTATACAATGATAACTTCAAGTAATTATACAATATAATTAATTTACAGTTATTTGGTATCAAGTATTCTTATCTAATCGTATTGGTTCGATATGAATACTGGAACCAAAGAAACCCTCAAATCCCGGTTCAAAGAGGACTTGGAAGTAATGACACTAATATTGTACTCCATATTAACCAGATATCCAGTACTGAATTCCCTTGACTAACTCTTGCTATCCTTCCCTATTGGCTATCGTTTTTAACAGGTCCTGTAAACTGAAGCCAGTGTCTGTGCTAAGATGAATGTAAATCCTTATTGGTCAGCCAACGCTGATGTGTCTATGTATAACACTACAGGGTAACGCTATGAATTTCTCACAATTTCTCCAGAAGTGCCCGTAAAGTCTTATGGAAATAGTTTCTAAAATTGGAGTTATATTTTACTCTTTTTTGGCACGCTGCTTCCAGGATTTCCTTAAAACAGTACACAGCTTCATTGTTTTTTTCCATCTTGCTTTGTCTTCCAGAAATTCAATAGTAGTGACACCATTACTGCCTTTGAAGAATTTCCGTTTTATTCTATCAGAGAGATTGGTTTTACTTATGGTCGATGAACTGTCAGTAGCAGTATATATCTTTCCTAGGTGTATGTTGACATTACTTTTCGAAACTGAGATAATGCTACAAAGATAGCTACTGTAACGTAATGGCCAAGGGATTTCGGTTCATGCCTTTGAGTTTAGTTAGACTGAGAACCTTTCGGCTCAGCACATGGGTTAGTTAGGTGCAAACCATGATGTAGGTGGTAACGCGCGCGCGGGTGGACGAAGATCTCACTCAGAGATGTCACAATAGTCCGAGACGAAACGGGTAACGGAGTGCGAGTGACGTCATGCACCGGAAGCTCGCAGAGGTTTGTGGAGAATGGAAAGAAAGTTAGAAGAGTTGAAATTAGACGCCGGACGGAATCGGGCGACTTTTGGGCGCGCAGCGGCGAGACGAATTGCGCGCCCAGCGTGCCGCACGAGATAAGGGCCAGATGAAGAAGCCAGCATAAAAAGATTGTGTCTCTCCTCCTTATGTCGAAACCTTTCACTCAAAGTTAATAAAAAGGTTTCGTACTGGAAAAAAGAAGTTGCGTGTTTTCGAATTTCGAGATTCCTATGTTCTTTTTATGTTCTATGCGTACATGTTATGTATATATGTTACCAACATTCGATGTCCATTTCACCCGTTTCGCATATGGCCGTATCTAGCGTTAATTGTGAATATGGTACACTACGAATATCAGAAGATTGCCATTTAGAGTAAATTATTTAACTATTTTAAAACATATGAACGCAGTTTTATCACAAATTATATTCTCTTTGTTAAATAATGAGTCAAATATTTAATGTCAATATATAAAATTTTTAAAGCAAATAAATCAAAACATGGTACATAGAGCATTAGGGTAATATTCAATATAAAGAAATGTGAATTCCACGCTAAAGCAAAATATTATATTTAAACTGTTAGGGAAAATTGCATCGCTGGTTCTTGTAAATCCAACTGTAGGTGTTCTGAAAGGTAGCATACCTTGTTTCGCTATCGGCTATTAGAAAATAGATCCAAATATTGAAAGAAAAGGAATTATTGTCGGAAAGAAGGGATACTAAATACCTTATAGTATACAAAGCTAGCGATCTCCTGTAGTTTACAAGATAACAGCTGTCAGGTAAAATGTTAACCTTAAAAGACTCTTTCAAGAAGAACCATAACCACATTTCGTGTCAAAATACAAGAAAACACAGTTTCGCTCCCCAATAAACATAAAAGGTTGAATGACTTTCTGAACAGACTACCAACATTTTGATTTATAATAATTCTGCGAAGTGGTTAATCAGAATTCCAGGTGGATGTTCTTATGGTGTAATGGTTAAAACGATGGACTACAGAATCGTAGTAAGAAAGTTCACTCTAAAGTTCACGCTGTTATGTTCACTTTCGGACAAATACCCTTGGGAAAGGTATGAACCCCCTTATCCTCCCATCTATGGGTTAAATAGTACCACTACTGTTCTTCTAGAAGGATGGATTTGGCACTAAATAACCGACAAAAGTTGATATTGTTATCTACTCATCTACAGCATCATAACGCCACGACAATAAAGACCGACACATGATAAAGACGCAGGAAGACTTCTTTAACAATATTTACCTCTCATTTTATTGCAAGGGTTCGAAAGGGTTTTTCAAGGTTTGCGTGTGATAGGGTGTTGGAGACCGAACAAAAACTTTAATATATTTGACCTCCACTCTTATGGCCGTCAAAGTTGTGTCTTTCTCGTTTCTTGATGCTCAACCGGAGGCCTTGGGGTCCCTTCTGCTGGATGCTGGCTTTCTTTATTGCATCTTATCAGCATCTTCTCTGGACCCCAAACTCCATCGGGGTTCCCTAGGGCCCCCTAGGTCGGGTGTGGCTTTCCCTACCACATCTTCACTCCAACTGTCTGGAACTCTACTGGCAGCTCCACTGGCTCGTCGAACACAATTGAATTATATAATCGTTCGACGCTCACTCGATCTTTTAAATCGAATGTTTAATCGTCATCAAGCGGAAATAACTGTCATGCAGTTCAGAGGTCACTCTCTTCCTGTGCATCAGTCTATGAGTGTACCATGGGAATTTTTTAGCTCGTCCCATTTCATCAGCCAATTTCCGCCCACGCGATTTCCTCACATAACTGCCATTGGAATGTGTCACTTCCTTCCGGTGCATCACCTTGAATGGCATTTTGCTCGGACCGAAGGTCAAAATATAACAATATGCCCTTAAACAAAGAAACCGAACCAGAATTCCAGTTACATTGTGATGTTCCATGATTTTCTATTATGACGCTGTTGTATGCATCACCATTAAATTTAAGGATACAGGAAGGAGTCATTATTGTCGGGAAGTATTTCATCTGCTGATATAAGTGAGAGGCTTAAGAGTCACGTAAATCTTTCGAATATTAGAAAATATTGTGAAAATATTTGTTTCACTAAACTGAGAATTGATTTGCTAAAGGAAAATTATCTTGACTGCCCAGAGAAAAAAATAGTTTGAGGTCAGATATACTTAGCTGGAATTTTATTAGTTGCAGATTTGAATATGAAATACAAAAAGACTTTATAACTAATCGTATAGTAAATGAGATGGGAGGCAGGTGGTTATACCACTGTTTTTGGTGAGGTGTTGTATCCATGATTTCTTCAGGAGAGCAAGAATCGTTCTAGTGCAGTTCCTCTCAAGATTTTTCTCGATGCATTTTACTCCAGTCTATTTCATGCACCTATATAGTAGTATGAAAACATCTTTAAAAATCCCCCTTTATTTTGTCGGATAGATTAGATTTCCATATGCTCGAAAGCGTATGTTGACATCACTTTCGACAGATGAGATGTTGTGGCCGAGGTATAGGAACTGGTTTACATATTCAAGTAAAAAGAAAAAAGATTAACTAACATCAATGAGGTGCCTGTGGTGTAATGGTTATCGTAGTAGGAAATGGATACGGCGACACGGGTTCAAATCCTGGACGAGACTGGTTGCATTTCATTTAGCACTAATACCCTTGAGAAAGGTATGAATCCAATTATTTTCCCTCCAGCTATGGGTAAATAGTAGGACAGACTAGGTTCTTCAGCCTTGGTGAGGCAACTTATCTAGGAGAAGGAAAACTCTGAATTAAAACCTGTTAAACTCCTTTTAAAAATTGACCTTGTGTAATATCATGCCCGAGCGGAGGGGTTGGGTAAATCGGATTAACTAACATAAACTCTGAACATTCAGAAAATGCAACCTAGAAGACCTACTAGGACTGATGGATCATAAGGATAGATTGCAAGAGATGCTATGGTCAGGTAACTATTCTCAGCGTAACTTATATATATATATATATATATATATATATATATATATCTTTAAGAAAAAATACAAAGACCAGTTAATTCAAGATTATAAATTTATTTCCATCCTATATTTTCAGTTTCTGGTGTGAACCAAAAACACGAAGAAAAAAATTTATACAGGACTTCTTCAGATCCAAGGATAATTAACTAAAAACAGAATAAACACGTGAGTGGAGGGGGACGGGATTAAGGAGTTACCTCCTCGTTTTATTGAATTTCCGTTTTATCTTAATTTTTCATATTTCTTCTGTCAGTTATAATTACTTTTTTATTTATTTGTTTGGTTTATTTTCTTTTTTTTTTCGATAATTAACTTTTGCGATAAATATTAATGCTTATATTAATTTCGATACCATTTAATTAGGTACCTATTTTTTTAGTGTATATGTTGGATACGTTTTTTTTACCTGGTTTCACTATTTATTTGTATGCTTTAAATTTTTATAGTTTAAATTTAGTCTTATGTCTACATCTAGCTATTAATTCACTTCTTTTATTAAATAACTTATCAGGCCATTTATATAATAAAATATAAATTTTCTCTTCTAAGCATAAATTGCATCTACCGTTAAAGTTAAATATATATACACACACACACACACACACACACACACACACACACACACATATATATATATATATATATGTATATATGAGCAATGTTCTGGATTTATTGCTTTCAGTTAACTTTGCTAAAAAGAAGAAATAAAGAAAGAATAATAATACCTTTAAATAAATCAAGTTTTTAGTTGCAAAGCCATATTTTCCAAAATATACACTACCGTTGACACAGTACTTTTTTCTCAGGATGTCCAAAATTCAGAGTCCTACACTTTTGGTGTCCTAAATGTAATTCGACCTGTTTATTATGCTGATTTACAATGTCACTAAGCAGAAACTGCCATGTTGGCCATGAATAAATGACGTTCTTTGATACATAGTAAATGAATAGTATCAAAACAAATATAGTTCGAAGTTAACTTCTATTATTTTAATGGCACGGCCTTAAGTAATGTATTAAAAGGGTTAAATATCCAAATAATAATAAGTTTGTCTTTTTATTTATTGTTCATTTTAAATTAAACAGAAAGTAAAAGAAACACATTTGAACTATTCATAACCTCTTTGAAACTAATAACATGGTAGTAAAAGGGTTAAATATTCAGATAAAATAAGTTAGTCTTTTTATTCATAGAAAATAGTTCATTTTAGATTAAACAAAGTAAAAAAAACACTTTTCGACTATTCATAACGTCTTTGAAACTATAAAAGCGAACAGAAAGAATTGATTATTTTGTGCAAAATACAAAAGTTAAATAAATGATCTAATACAACTGCACAATCCGAATCCCAACGGCATAGCTTGGTGCAGGATGCAAGTGGTCTTGGGCTCTCAGTGAATTTAAATAAAGCAGTTGGTTTTAAACAATAGAGAGTCATCTTCAAAAATAGCAGGCCCCTTATATTCGTAGACTATTTCACCTTCCTCAGTAGCAATATCTCATCGGCTGAAAGCATATATCTCGTCTAGTAAAAGCGATGTCAATATAGGAATTGGAAAGGCATTAAAACCTAATGACAGTTTGTCAATTGTTTAAAAATCTAATTGTGGAAGAAATAAAACTCGAATTTTTCCAAGATATAATCGTGTCTGCAGTATTGCATAGTTGCACTTGGAATATACGAAATTCTTGGAAAAAAAAGCTAGATGGAAACATTCTTACCACCCATCCCAGTAAGAATGAACTCATGAGCGACGCCGTTTTTATGGACACACCAGTGTTAGCCAGCAATAAAGACGTATATGTGGACTCTGGATCAGTGGAATGGTCAAGAGTGGTGGCCTTTTTGGACAGATGTCGAAAGTCAGAGAGACAGAGAGAGTCACAAGAACCTTTGAGTTAGCATGATTTAATGATAACGATGATGATGATGACGATGAATTGGTTTTACAACAAATAATTCTCATGTAAAAGACCAATTATTAGGAAGAAGACATTTTCTTTGGTTTTGGCTTTTTTCATTTGGTATTTTAAATTTTAGCTTTGGAGTTAAGTTATTTAACTTTTTTATTTTGCACAAAATAATCAATTCTTTTCCGTTCGATGTAAATAGTTTCAAAGAGTTTATGAATAGTTAAAATGTGTTTCTTTTACTTTGTGTTTAATTTAAAATGAACTATTTTCTATAAATAAAAAGACAAACTTATCTGTATCTGAATATTTAACCCTTTTACTACGATGTTAATAGTTTCTTTTTTTTTTTTTTAGCTTAGGCAGAAACTACTTCACCCATACCCTGGATTGGTCTCACTTAACGAATTAGTAAATTTCTCATAAAATGCACAACAGTATCTTTCTTTTCTATGGTAAGGGAAAAGTATTTTTGGTTCAAATTGTTTTGCAAAGATGGCTGACGAAACATTTTCTAAACTCTGATATTTACTTTGCACAGTATTTATGTTCAAATTAAAGGCAAATTAAATTTGTCTTCTAGAAAGGAAAAGAAATGGACTCGTGTTTATTGGTTATGCGTCCCGAGTTCTAATCCAGGGCAAAGTAGCTGGTATTTCACATAGCCGCAATAACCATGAGAAAGATATTAATCCATCTATTCTCCACCAGCTATGAATGAATAGTAGTGTTGGCTGTTTTCTTTAACTTTGGTAAGGCAACCAGTTTAAGAAAAGGAAAACACAGCATCTAAACATGTTAAACTCTGTTTGAAAATATGTTAAATGCGTATAAAAGAAAAAAAAACATCTCTGTGATTTGTCTAGATCAAATCAAACAATTACAAATGTATGCAAACTTTATATACCTCTCTTTGGCTTGGGGGAGATAATAAATACTTGAAACATCTCCTTTAAAATGTGTTTTTGCTTCTTTATTTTTTAGAATGTGTTTTAGAGGTTGTTTGAAATTTGTCATTGAAGATATGTCCTTGTGGAGTTATTAGAAAGCCGTAAGTCTTATATTTGGGCTATCTGTGTATTGTAAACGAGCAGCTTTCTTAAATATTTTTGTTAGATTTAAGGGCTACAACTTCTTCCTGCCAGTCTCGGACTCCTCTCTTTTAACTTATTCTGGGTTTCCCAATGTATATTTGTCCAAAAGGGATGTGAAATATGACTAAATTTTTGAAAGAATGAAGCTAGTTAGAATTTAGAGTTTTCTTTCTCCAAGCAACGCTAAAGAACGCAGTCTGCCAATGGATTCTTGCTTTTCCTAAGGATTTTAATGCAAAATGAAACCTCTCGTCAAGGAATTGGTCTCGGCTAAATGCATTAATCAATCGGGGGGTCGGGAATAGGAAAGGAAAGCATAATATATAATTTAACATTTTTGAATAACTCATCATTTATTCACAATGTTTGTATTAATATTCTCATATTTGCTAATTTAAACACCACTTCTTTAAGAGAATTAGCGCGAAATAAAATGCCTCATCCAGTTGATTCATGAACAATTATTCTGGTAGAATATTTAAACTCTGAGAAATAGGTCTGCATGTGTCTCTCAGGAACTCTTGAAACAGTATCAATATTTGTTAAGAATAAAATTTCAACAGAAAGATGAAGGTGTGTGTTAAAGATAATAAAAGGAAAGAGAGAGAGAGAGAGAGAGAGAGAGAGAGAGAGAGAGAGAGAGAGAGAGAGAGATGGGGGGCGAGCAGATCGAATAATTAAAGGAAGAAACGAGAGGCTTAAAGATCGCTTTCATTTAGAAGCGCAAAAGTAAAAAAAAAAAAAAAAAAAAAAGAGAAAAAGGAAAAACGGTAAATGCATTTTGGGGAAAAATAAAAGTTCATACAGCTAAATGTTTTGTAAATAAGAAATGAAGGAGGTCAGGAATAAAATTAATGGAGAAGAAATGAATAAAAGAAAGTTTAAAAAAAAAAAAAGAACTGAAAAGAACACAGTATGCATAGAATTTTGAAAAGAAATTTGAAATTGAGATCGAAGCCGTTCAAAGAACGATTTGTCGAGAGAAGTCATACAAATAGCGACAAGTAGGACGGGAAATAACGAAACGATGTACAAGTTTGGTGAGCAAATGGCGTCTGCCCGGGAAAACACAAACAGACTCTGCAAACTAGGACAGGGTAGGCAAGAAAATTATGTTTGCCTAAAAGACGCCGGTGATTATAAAAGAAAAAAAAAGTGAGAAAAATGTTGATATGGAGATGGTAAATGAAGTTCATTCTCATGACAATTCTACAAACCACACGTTCCTCTATTATTTTCGTCTACAGCGTATATTATAAAAGTGCTGCAGTTTTTCCTTCCATGTTGACTTTTAATCATTTTGTCAGTTCAATCAAGGTCAGTTGGCAATTTGATCTACGCTTTAAAACATACTCATTGATACATATACACATTCATATAGTTTCAAAAAGTTTCGATTTTGTCTTCTTCATAACTTCAAGAGGAATTATTTCAACTTTCCAACTCTTTAAACAGTAGTTTTGGACATACCAGTTTTCAAAAATAGCTTTTTACGAGACTCTCTTGGTGGATGAATAAAATTTTCGGATCGCAAGGATTCAGCAGGTAAGAAGAATGTCTAGTTTGAGTTCCTTGGACTCTTTCATATCCAGTCAAATGGAACGTATGAAAGAAAAGCAATATTTCCGAAGTGTCGGGAAGTATAGACAGGAAAACTTTTATCATTTTTATCCTCGTAATTTTTTCTCTAAGCTCTAAATGGGGATTTTTACAAGACTCTGAGTGATAGAAACCCCCCTATCAAGAATTCGTCGAAGTAACCAAGCTTATTTTATCAGTACTCTTGTCTAAATATCTGCAACTCTTAAATCCTACTCTTTTGCGATATGCTGTTAGGGAATTCACTAGTCTTCATAGAATCTTCGTTTTGTGAAGTTTCAGGGCTCTAGCAACTTCTGACATTGCCAATTTCCACTTTCATCTTTATTTTTGGAAATGAAATGTTAATGACAAAAAGTTTTTGCTTAAAGTATGTGTAGTGGAATTGAGAGTAATTTACTTTTCTTTTTACATGTTACACTTTCTTGGTATGCAGTTGGCATTTC